>LPNX011165868.1:0-63244 GCA_001517045.1 Pseudotsuga menziesii
TTGTTTGATATCGTTTGTATTTTTGCGATGATTTCATACTGAACATTATCTCTTATTCAAATATCTAATGTTGGTTATTAATTATTAATTGATTAGACACTTCAGAAAATTTAATGTAATTGTTTATTTCAGTTTCTCTGTCAAGTTATTTTATAGCAGAATGATTCAGTGTGTATGATTTAAGTATTTTTATTTAGGTCTTACTCCTTATCTTTCTGTTTATCATATTATTAATTATTAATTAATATAAATACTCAAATCGCTCTCAGCTAAGATAGGATAGATAGAATAGTTAAGATAGTTTAGTTATTATTATCCTAGTATAGTCTACATTTAACAGTTGTTAAATAGTATTTTGATAATTTTTGAGTAATTTTAATAGTCTTTTATATTTAAGATATTAAATATAAAACCCCCCAAAAATGAAGACTTTCCTTAAGAAAGCAATTGTAGGATAACATATGTAGTAGAAAACTAATTTTAGGATTCATTTAGGTAGAAATAACTTTAGGATAGACTTTTACTGAATTTTATTTTCTCCCTAAGAGAAAATTCAGTTGGTAGCAGGAACACAACCTGCGAGGTTTTGCTATTCCAAACACACCAGAGGCTGCTTTATGCTGATTGTGTGGGCATAGCCTCCTTGTTGGTCTGGGTCAAAAAATCAGGCCAACAAGACTTTATATAATTATGCAAAACCTAGGAAAACTAGCGTGCACAGAGCATACACCTATACAATGTAAAGCCAAATCACAAGCAAACAAGGGTAGGATATGTGAGCTCCTGAATGAAGCAGGTATGTCTTGCCTAGGAGAGGCTTGACACTCCCATACACAACAAGCGGAGGTTTGTAACCAATTATAGTGGCCCTCAGGTTCAACACATATAGCGACTGTGCTGTCCGACCCCTACCTGGCCATGACACCTACAGATTAACCTCTGTGAAGTACCCCCTCGATAACCTAGGTAAGGAAACTAAGTTCACCTCAATATAATCAATGCTCATGTGGACAGTCACAAGCGGGATTGACAGTATGGGCAGGGTAGAAAAGCCCGAAACTCTCGAAAGAGCCCCCAGATACGAATACAATCCTGGAAATATCACCGGTGCTACTTAGTTATGACCATGGGTCATCCCAATCAATAACCGCTCACACTGCCTCATGCTTAACTCCCTTGTAAGAGGAGGAGCTTGAGAAACACTAATTATATAAAGAAATTTCACTCTTTCACCTGGACAGACACATAAATGTTTCGTTTAGTGGTCTTGGAGAATTTACTCACAATGAACTATTCCAAGACCCTAAAACCTAATCTTGTTGGTGCACCCTATAAAAGAAAAGAGTGTAATTCATTTTATTATGCGTTTATTTTAATTGGCTTATTACTCAAAAGGAAAAATGGTCGTGCAACTAATGATGTTATGATGCAACAAGAAGTAAAATGCACACCTAACAATCAATGCAAATGCACTATGTTGAATGAAAAACGGGGTATGCTACTACGTGAAGTGCAAACTTTTACTTCAAATGAATATGCAATCATTCCTATATGAAAATCTGACTAATACTTCTCCAAGCAAATCTAATGCAAGTACCATGCAAAATGCAAAATGCAACAAAGCATAATGATGCAAAAAGCAAATGTTTTTGTAATTTTTGAATTAAAATGAGATAATAAAGCAAAAGTATGACTCTACAACCACCAGACTCTGCAATCACTATCAGACAACACACAAGTAAAGCACTAAGGTAAAAGAGACCTAATGCACTAATCCCAAAACAAAAAATAGAAAATGCAATGACAAGAACATTCTAAAAAAATTCAAACTAAAAAGCATCTCTGGTCAGAAACAGGGGTGTATACAGACTCCAGAAGCATCCAAGAAGACTCAGCAATTATCCAAAATCACCCAACAACACTTCATCTTCCCCAAAAAAGAAAAACTCAGGGCATATGTGACTGTGTGCAGAAAACCCGCGTATATATGTGGATATCCCAGTAAAAACCGCGTGTACACATGACTATGAAGACAAAACTCGCGTACAGGAAGAAAAAGAGATAAAAAAAGGTAAATAGACAAGCTAAGACAAAATTTACTCCTATCAGACACTACTAGGCAAACATGCGCCCAGACCCGACTCAGAAACAGAGAAATCAGAGCAATTCAAGAACATTGAATGCCGATAAAACCCCCAAAGGAAATGACTAGGAACTCCCCAGTATGGTTGCCAATTCTGTTACGGAGAAAACTTCCTATGGCTTGGGGTACCACAACAGACAGAGTAACTGTAGAAATCAATCCTTTCCCATATGCAAGAGAAACAAAACATCTAACACTAAAGGATCTCGAAACATACCTTATTCCGGATGGTTGATGTAGATCCCCATTGAGATTTTCCACTCTCGCTTGTATTAGCAATTTTCTCTCTCAACATTCAACAAACAAGACAAGCATGCTATATAATGGTGTTAGACCTACTCTAGCATATATAATAAATAACTTATAAGCATTTAAAAGCATCCATGGATTCAATACTCATTTAAATACACATTATTGGATAGGAAAAGATATTTCTATTAATATAAATTAGAGATTACAATAGTGACAACCTCTGTCGACACGTCTGTGAACCGAAGAAACTGAGTCCTCCACCACTTGAATCCTCCATCTCTCGATAGTAAGCTCACAATAAAAGGAAATCTTAGGAAGAACACAAAGTGCTCCAAGGGACAAAGGGATGTAGACTCAAGTATAAGCTCTGGCAACAATGGACTATATTTTTCTTGCTCTTCAATTCCTCCCTTTTCAATGTATCCAAAAGGTTCCTTATATAGTGCTTCAATGGGGTAATGGAAGGTCAAATCTGAGCGATCTCAAGGCATATGGAAGGCCAAGAGACAAGTGAATCAGATCCACATCAAGGAAAAATCCAAAACTATTTGGCCTTTTGCACACATCCCGATGTATGTGGGTTTGAGGGTCATATCCGCGTATATACGTGAGAATAGGTTTAAAAGTCGCGTATGGCAAATAATGCATGTTTTTAGGGATGATATTGGAAACATAAAAGGTACAAAAATGGTCCATGGGGTCCAAAGAGTCTGCAAAGGGACAGGGAAGGCCACAAAGGTGTGATCCACCATGCGTGGTAAAATCAGCTATAACACCCTCATTTTTACCAAGAACATCCAAGGCACAAGAAGTGGATATCAATCATAACACAAAAGCTAACTTTCTTTGTACTCTTAAGGACATTTTGGCCTTGGTTTAAAATGGAATGAAGCAACAAGCATTTCAATAATGCTCATAGTGTTACTTTGAAGAAGTGGATCAAATGTTTTTACATCAAGGAAAAAAGCAATTAGTTGCTCAAGTTTTATGGCCCCTATAAAATCTTCTAGCATTACGCTACACTATTGACCAATGTTTCATTCCCATGGGATTTATTTTACATATGAAAAGAGTGATTGAAAACATAGAGGTAAATGCCCAACTCAGTATAATACTAGAAGATGGGCATTCACATGGACACACACATCACACGCACACACATTTCATATCTAAGCTTGTCTCTATGTACTCTTCGAGAGTGACTTTTACTTGGCACTTTAAGTTAATCACAAAGGAATTTAGAGATATGAGTAGAGCTTATAACACCAAGACACAATGACTTGTATAACTATATTACAAATCTAGGGTCACCTCCATATTCTATTTAGGTCTACCATTTTTAATGTGTAGGGCCTACTTTTTGTCTACAATATTCAAAGATGAAGTAATAAGATTTTATCATTCACCCCCTAGGGCCTACTTTTTGTCTACAATATTCAAATATGAACTAATAATATTTTATCATTCACCCCCTTTAAGAAGGTAACGAACAAGCAAGTGTCTCAAGTCATTGATACCTGTACAAGTGTAATTGTGAATGGATAAACAATAAAAATCAACAATTTGTAAATGTCACTTATAACATTGGGAGACAATAACCAATGTGACCATATAATGGATCCAAACCACCTCCATACTCTATTTGAGGTTTGATGACCTTTTCTATAAAACACATAAAAACAAACTAATGAGAGTTTACAATTCATCATCATTTTAGGGAGGTGTCAATTAAAATAGTGCATTGGGTCAGTAAGATCACTATGAAGGGTATTGCAAGGGAGAATTTGTAAACAACCCATGTAGGAATCACAAGTCATGATAATAAATAACGACAAAGCTACATATAAATCTTAAACTTTGCAAACTAAACAAGCAAAATCAAATCCAAGGAATTTTGAAGACATGTCATTGTTAAGAGTAATTATGTTTTTTATTTCCTCGACAAGGGGATATATAGAAATCATGAAGGTGTATTAATATAGTCTCTAGTCTCCTTTCATGTACTAGTGACTCCATGTTTCCCTTCATTTCATGATCTCGGCCTCAGAAAAACTCAAAGATGGGAGTGATACATTGTCACTATGTGCGCTCAAAATTGACTCAAATTACAACTCAACCATAGCATAACCCATAAGTTTGTGGCTAACAAGAACACATTAACAATGCCACCATCCCCATAATTATTTTGTAGCCATCTATTAATCATTATAATATATATTAAAAACATATAATAAACACATAATAGTTTTATACAATATAGAGTTATTTACAATATATATATTTTTATATTACATACAAAACATTTAATATTACATACAAACCATATAATATAATATATTAGAAACAAAACATATAATATATTAAATAACAAAACATACCCTATTACATGAATTATTACACTGAATGTTTAACAATTAAATATAATAACTAAAATGCCCTATGCTATCACCATCTCCATTATCGAATTTCCCTAAGGCATGAGTTAAAATTCATAAAGATGAACAAGAATAAACACATAAACCTTCAAACTATCATTCGACACCTCACAAGTAAACAATGCCACTTTACATTACAAGACTTGGGAGTAGTGATTAGAATCATTGTTTATAGAACTTGTGAATGCATAACCTATGTCACAATGATCATAATAAACTTATTGTTATAAGTTATAAGGCTATTGCAACTTGCTTCTTTGTCAACATAATCCTCTATTTGGTTTTGTTTCTACCATGAATGATAAATATCTAATACTAAATCTTCTTATAAAGTTGACATTTTGGCCTACAAAACCCAAAGTCTATGCAATGGCTATATCCCCTTTAGTTTCTTCAATGTTTAAAAAATATAGAACTTTTAAAAAATTGAGAAAAGAAAGATGGTAAAATCACCACAAATATTGGCATTAAAAAGCCTTGTCATCATTTAAATATTCATCTCATTGAGTGATCCCATTGATAGCACAACATGTTAGCTAAGTTTTTTACAATTAAATTGAAAATAAGTCATCTCCTTACCATTTGTAAAATAAGTAAAAATTATAACTTAGGACAATTTCAAAAATGAACTCCAAGTAACGTAACTGAAATAAAGTTGACACACCAAACCTTTTTAGAAAATGTTATATCTTTAGTGGACAATAGAGCATTAGTTGGTAGCTTCATTAACGACCTCTGCATGCAAACACACATTGAATGTATGGAAAGAATAGAAATTATGTCACTTTTTTCATACACATTGTGAATGAGTGGACTTTGGAGGGATGCGGTTGTTGATGATTTTGGAAGGAAGCGACATTTCAATGAGTTTTTTTCATTCATCTTCATATTAATCAACCCAAAAAAAACATATTTACACCACCATTTATATCTGTGCCACATGTTGTTTGGATTAAATTTCCACTAGGACATGAAAAAAGTAATTCATGTATCACTTAACTCTGCACTATTTCCATGTTCCCATCACAACTAAAACCCAGTGAATATATTTCACAATTTACATTTCCGTCTTCCCGTAATAGCTAAAATCTAGTGAATATATTTCAGAATTTATGTTTCCGTCCACAAAACTTGGCAGGAAAGTCTACAGAATCCCTCTGAGGTCAGGGTTTTTGAATGGGAATGGAAGACACATGAAGCATAAGCGAAGGTCGAGGTGAAGTGGAAGAAGAGCATACGTTGTGCTTGCCCCAATGCTAAGAGGCTGAGAGATGAATGCATAGTCAACCATGGGTAGGATGCATGCACCCAATGGATTGATGCCCATCTTTGATGCCTCATGGTCGAGGAGTTGCCTCAGGGCGGAGGGTTTCAAGGTTGGGTTTTATTTTTTGCCATTTTGTTTTGGATTTTATTTCAAAGTAGTCGAAACTGGTTGTTTTTTTTTTCTATATTTTTGTTTCTTATAGTAATTGTTGAGATTATTACATTATGCATTAAGGGTTTTATTAATTCCTCTCTACATATATACATATTAAATATATTAATTGTAATTTAATAAATGTAATTTCAGCGTTGAAATATTTATACATCAAAATGTAATTTCAAGATTGAAAAATTACAATTTGATTTGATTAAATATATTATAGCAAAATACGAACAATAAATAGTTGAAAAATGTCTAAATCGAAATGTATTTTTGTATTTTTGGTCAGATGCAAATGGAAATGATCTGAAATTTTTGATTAGATTGATTCACTTATGATTGCAAAGTGGTTTGAGGGATTTCCAAGGAAGAGAGTCCTTACATATGCAATGGATATGAGCAAGGATTCCCACCTCAGTAAATAATAGTTGTAGTGAAAAGCAAACAAGGTCTTCACATGGTAGATACAAATCCCTAAATAAGGGTTTGCAACAGAGCCAAGGCTACATTACCATGAGAGAAAGGGAGTTCATGGTGGAGTCTAATTCCCTCTCTGACATGACCATGAGAGCAAGGAAGTTCATGATAGAGTGTAATGATCTCTCCTACTCCAATGCTTAATGGATATCCACAATGTTTCATAGGAAAAAATAGCTTAGATATGCAAATAAACTCTTTAAATCTCCAAGAGCCCCCCTCCCCAAGTAGTGAAAGTCTCTTCCTTTTATAGCTATTGGGTAGAGTTGTGCCATATCATTTAAGTGTGCATAGTCCCTTCGGAAAACACTTTATGTAGTGCATGATAACACTAGAACTAGGTTTCTTTACAAAAAGATCCCTTACAAGCAAAGAAGACTTGGAGGGATGTAGGGTCATTGATAGCACTTGGGTGATAATGGTCAAACCATACAATCTTTGTAGAAAGATGCACCTTTGACAAGTTGAGGATACTTTCGATGCAATGTAATGATTTTTATTTTGAGGTCATTATAGTAACATGTGAAGTAAATTGTTGTCCAATGTTGCAATTGTCATTCTAAAACTAGTCAAAAATATATTGTATCTAATTAGGTTGAGAGAGCACAATCTTATTTTTATTTTTGGAAAATTTGAATAACAAGATAACAATGTAGCTTGAGAGCACAACAAATACCTCAATGGCATTATGATATTCCTACTATGCACACCCAATCCTCTAAAGACCATTGTCCATGCATGGTTATGAATTTTATCACAAGCACTTGAGTTCAATGGAAAATTTCCTAGCATACCATGTAATATGTGAATATCATACACAAAACAAATAGGCAATGGATCATGTAAAACTATTGATTCAAATTTTCACCTAATCATGTTAAAATTATATGAAAAGAATTGAAAATATTTAATTGGTTACACACCAAAGGGATTCATCTTGACGTGAGGATGGTTTTCGGTGATGTGTGAAAAGGAGGATGACTTGGCCATTCTAAATTTCTTGTGGCAAGTTGACTCTTCACCAATGAACCTAATGTTATGGAGTAAACATTTCAATGTGTGGATGGAGAGGGATGATTAGATCCCTGTTTGGGTAAGGCTCCCAGGCCTTGTGATCGAGTGCTGGACCAAGGAGGCGTTCAAAGAGATAGGTAATAAAATTGACATATTTATCTCTGCAAATATGCCCTTTGAGAAAACTGACGATAAATACTCCTTATAATGATAACTCCACTAGTGGTTATTACAACCTGGACATTCTACCCATTTCATTACTGAACAACAATGAGTTTCGTTGTGGTTTTCCTTCTTTTTCCTTTTGTTGTTGTTGTTGAAAATAATGGTTCTTACATCCTTGATTCTAGATACATGGGGTATTTGGTGATGAAGAACTTCACCCAACATTAAATCTCACAAGGGATGGGTGTGGACCCATAGTATCTTACCTACGTTCATCATTATCATTATCCTCATTCTAATGATAACAATTATTGCCATCATCAAGGTCGTCATTATTATCATCATTGTTCTTGTCGTCTTGATTATTATGATGATCATCATCTTTGTTGTCATGATCATATTAAACATCACCATTGTCATTGTCGTCGCCAACTTCATCTCGTCACCATTGTCATCACTCCAATCTATTATATGATTTATTACAATTAATTGTAATGAACAAAACATCTAAGCAAAAGGAAAAATCCCATTATTTTCCTTCCCAAACTAGCATCACAGAATCCAAGATCATGTTTTGGCCCAATAAACCAAATCTTAGGATAATGGATATTGCCATCATAAACATCATCATCATCATTATCATCATGGACACCATTGTCATTTTCTTAATCATACTCATCCTTGTCGTGTCCTTGTCCTTGTCATATACATCATCATCAACATCATCTTTGAAATTACATATATAATTTTTTTATTATAAAAAAATGTAAAATAAATGCACATATTCATATAGACAATAAAAATTAAAAATAAAAATATCAAAGAAAAAATATAAAAAGTAAAACAAAGACAAAAAAAAAAAACAAAAACACAAAGAAAAAAACAACAATGATTCTGCATGGCATTTCATTGGATTCGAATAGAGGGAGAATTCCGACACGGGTGGGGATTTTGGGGATTTTCGGGGCTACAATTTTTGTCTGGATTTCTCTATCTATCAAAGGAAGATTTTCTTTCTTCACTGAACAACAAACTAGATTTGAGCAAATATTTAAAAATATA
Source organism: Pseudotsuga menziesii (assembly GCA_001517045.1). Classification (NCBI taxonomy): domain Eukaryota; kingdom Viridiplantae; phylum Streptophyta; class Pinopsida; order Pinales; family Pinaceae; genus Pseudotsuga; species Pseudotsuga menziesii. Next base: position 8,975 of record LPNX011165868.1, read on the forward strand.
GGTTTTCCAAGACACAAAAGGGGGCAGTGCTCATTTTCTTCTCCATGATCAGATATATCCCATCTACTGCAAAGAAGGGAGGATAATTTTCTATGTTGACAGAGGTTTACCGAAGGGGCACACCTTTGGAGTTGTGAATCTAAAAATGGGGGACGCACTGTTTTCTTGGGGTCACATTCTCATCCACCGTTGATCGCTACTACTGTTTACTATTGAGGGAGGGGTTGCCAAGGTGTATTGGACACATTTTATAAGATTTATCAACACACCAGATCCAGGGCATTACAGTCTGATATTTCCACCATTGAAAATACTTTTCCAACATTCTAAAACTCTGTTGGGGCACTCTTCCTAAGGATATTCATTGGCTGGGTTCATATCGAACTAGTTGGGCACAATTGTGAGGGTTGCTACAACAATATTGGGGCCAAGCAAATCGTTCTTTTCACCCACAGTGAGCTGCAACAAATAGTCATCTATATCAGTCAGGTTCCAAAAAGGTATTCTTCAGGGTTGTTTATAGGCCAGATTAAAGTGAGACTTTATCCATTTGTACTGAGCTTATTTTCTGCAATAACATAGATAACATCATGATTTGAATATATGTCATGTTGTTTAATGTTGAATCCAATAGAATTTCAGTTGTGCCAATTGTTGTGATATTTGCAAACTGTTTGATTAAACTCCTAAACCAACAAAGTCTTAAACACAATAGCAATAAATTCGGGAACGAGTCATCTTTGGTTTTTTTCCAGCTGGAAGTATCACATATTAACCCATCTGAACTTGTCCTTAACTAGGGAAATGTGCACTTTAATGTTCCAAGGCATGTTTATATTTAGATACCCTTGGATTTTGATTTCCCCTGTCGAGTTAAATTGGTTCATACCTTGGTTTTTCATACCCTGCTGCTGCACATTAACTGTCACGATTTGGGCTCTTGTGGTTATCATACTCAACAAGATAAAGTTGCAATTTAGTTGGGAGGAAAAATTCATTCCCAATCACACGTTCCACTGCAAACGAGGTATCTCTTGCTGATATATGAACAAATCTCTTCCAAAAGATGTCATCAACAACTACAATAAATCACTCTGGTCATTCTTAGTCAAGTAGTCAACTATTATACAAACCTTTCTTGTTGACAAGTTTCAGATTGTCTACCAAGAAGGCATGAACCTCAATTGCAGTATTTAGCTCTTGGAAAAGCCACAATCTAGCACATAGATCTTGGGAGAGCCATGAACTCTTGTATGAGAGACATTTACTCATAAAAAAATGGATCGCTTTCATACTCTATCAGTTGCCATTACCAAGAGAGCGTGAACCATTAATATGGAAAATAATTAGGTTTGCAACAAGCTGCTACAGCCAACAACGATCCACTTTCATCACTATTTTGAGGGTTGTAATAATCCGCTACAGCAAGCAACGATCCACTTTCATCACTATTTTGAGGTTAGCAATAGTTCCTCTCTGATATTTGGTTATTATAGATTGAATATGAGGTACTATTTAATACCAGACTTGAATAAATAGATCTATATATTGTTGATGTAATTGTAACTTCAGAATGTATTCACTTGTATTTGTTATCTATTGTAACCCGATGTTCATTCCAGGATGTATTGTAATGTATTTGAGTCATGTCATACCCCGATGTTTATTCCGGGAAATTTCTATAATGAGAAAGTCATGTCAAGTCATTGTGGGTAACCCTCCTATTGGTCAAGGGTTAAAGTCCCCACAGTTATGGGGCCCTTGGGTTATTAGACTATCCTAGTGAAGTCAGCCCTAGGTGAGTCATTGTAAGTCGGGGCAATAGTCCCCACCATTGTGTTACCCTCCTATTGGTCAGAGGAGGCAAATTCCCCACAAGTGGTGGGTCACTAGGGTTATTAGACACTCCTAGAGATGTCGGCTCTAGTAAGTAATTGTTAAGTGAGGACGACATGTTGGAGTGCACTTCAAGTGAACGGAAGAATATAAATAGAGAGTGAGAGCCTCTCTATTTATCACTTGCAACACATCACTCACTCACTCAAGTGTGGCGCATTAGTGAGGAAGGAAATACACTGGGACTAGACAAGAAGAAGACTACTACTGTCGAGAGTGCATCTTACTGTTTTCTGGTTTTACTGTTTTGGTGCTGATTCTATCTCTGAGGAAGTTGCGGGGTTTTCTCCTTTATGGTTTTCTCGAGGAAAACTCTTTGTGTCTCTTGTCTCTTGTGATGTGCTTATGTTTTATTGATGTGCTTGTTATTCTCTCAGTGAAAAGATCCTAAGATAATAATGCTAGCTTATATGATGAAAAACTAACATATATCTAGCTAGGCTCTCCAGTTTATAACATTGGATTTATGGTGTTTATTGATGATATGCAATTAACCATAGAATAAGCAAATTATGACACAATTATTATTACCATCAACAATACCCATATTTATCAGTTGCATTAAAATAAAGAAGAGAAGAAAAACATTACAGGTTGAATCCCTTAATTGACATACTACATTGGGAAAAACACATGCAATAGTGCAAATCAGCAGTTTGGGGTATTACAGTCACATGCAATAGTGCAAATCAACAGTTTGGGATATTAAACTTCTCTGTATTCTTTCTTGACATCAATGACAACAATGTTTTAGACATTCTATTTTCCTTTTTTCTAAGTTACTATGGGAATTGGCCTCAAAATTGTATATTCAACACCCATGGAAGTCTACATTTCTTAGTGATAAGATCCCATATGCAATCTGATCAAAGCTACAGTCTGATCATTTGAATCTCATTCCACAAAACAGAAGAGATTCCACATCATTTCAATTAGTGAATTCACACTTGAATTTTACACCAGCACCTTGTAGCAAATAAGTAATTGACTTCCCAGCTCTTTTAAACTGAGAAGATCTTTGAAATTCAATTTCTGACTACACAATATTAAAAGCTTTCAAAAAGGCTTAACCATTTGAAACATGAGCCCAAATTTTACTGTATGTTTAATATGGCTGCAAGGAATGAATTTTCATTCCAATTAAAAAAAAACACTTTCAAAAAGATCATTAAATGGAAATACACGTAAACATTGCAAAAATTTACAGCTTGTCTTCACACTTTGACAAAGGAGCCATATTCTCCTTGAGATTCTTTCCTCCTTCGGATATCAGTCACAAGCTACCTAGATTGGGAACCAGATCCCAATGAATCAGATCCAATAATATCCTAGTGATCAAACATAGACTGCAGATGAAGATTAATATTAATTTCCCTCAGATGAAGCAGTTCTAAGAGTATGCGTAGAGTAAATTGGCTCTAAGCTGCTTACGTATTTGTACCAATTAGTCCTTAGCATTGTTATAAGCGGGGTTTCCATCACCAAACCTAATTATGTCGGATGGGATTTTTCCTACTAACACTTAGAATCGAAAGATACAATAGATGAATGAGCGGGATCAACTTTTGAACCTCATGGAGAAGCAATACTTCAGCCGGTTTGGAGGAATCATTGAATCCTGCGCATAAAGGAAATCCTTTGGGGGTGGGGAAGTTTTTAACCCTAGGGAAAGGAACCACAGGGGAGATAGATTCACCAATTCGGGATGTGTGGGCCTTAGAACGAGAACCATTTGCTAGTTGGGGAGACCACCCTTTCCATTTATAGAATGCCTGCTTCCCCACCCTTACCCAAGCGAGCTCCTTCTAGTTAAGTCAGTTAATTCCTAGCCAGTTATCATCTTCACTATAGTTTACTGGCTCCACCATGCACCCCGAAATGACTCGGTCCAATCAAGACTTAATTCTTCTCATGAGCAGTCTATTGGCTAATCCAATTTAGGTAGTCTAATCCACACATTCAGGTAGCCTAATACTCAGTAGAGTAGTTTAATAAAAGTTAGTTGGTTCATAAGTAGGTAGGTATATAGTCCAATAGATAGGTGAATTATATATGTTAGTAGCTGCTTTGGTAATGCCTGTTTTGCTGCTATATCCAATTTTAGTAACTCTCTTTTCCCACTTTCAATTTTGCTACTTTTAAGCTTTTCATATCCTCCACCTTTTATTATGAAACATCCTAGAAACGTGAAAAGATTCAACGGCATTTTCCAGGTAAAATAGACATTTGTTTATACATATCATAGTAGACTCGACTTGCAAGAGGTTGAGGGATTATTAATAACACCTTATTTATTGAATTTCCAAGCACTTCCGCAAGCTTAGTAACACCTTCCTTCTTCACTTCACGCTTTGTTTGTTCAGTCCAACTATTTTTATTGGCCGATTTTATTTATCTTTTGCCTTTTCTCTGATCCGCTTCATTGCATTGGAATGAGAATTGGTCACTCCACATTAAAGGTTAATTTTTCATTGGCATGCTGGAAGGTGCACTGGTTGGGATGGCTAGCGAAGATAAAAGATAGCCAGGGGAAGTAGAGCTATTTTTCCAGTGGTATAAATTTATGGTCAAGCGGATCGGATTGGTTAAACATACCCATATCCTTATTAATTAGCCCTGGTTTGAGAGGAGAGAATGGATACACCAAATGAAGTGGTTTAAGGGGTGGAACCGAACTGAGCTAGCTAAAACAACTGGATAATCCTGCAAGGTGTTAGTTTTTGTTTCTGCTCGTTCAATCACCAAAACTAGTTGCAATAAATAAAAGAGGTGGTATCGATTCTCTAATTCATCTAACCCCGATTGGTAAATAGAAAATGCAAGCCCTAACTATGCCTAGCTTGGGTGGGAAATATAAAATATATGGGTTGGTTCAACTAGGGATAGGTATAAGTTGGTTATTAGAATCCAACTATTTCATGCTCGGTAATAGGCATAAATACAATAACTAGTCAATATTGAAAAAAATGTCAAAATTATTATATACGTATTAAAAACTGACAATCAATTGAAAATAAAAGATTAAGCATTTATTTTCATGTATGCCATCCAGCGAAAACTAGTAAACCAGATGGATTTAGGTTATAAATGATTGGATAAAAAGTTGCATTATCCAACCCACCTCACTTCCCACTGGCCCACCCCCAGTAGAGACTAGTCAACCGACCGGAAAGGGTGAGGGAACCTCCATTCATCACCACATCTAACCCGCTTTTGTCGTTGCCAGCTCAGAACTTTCTTCATAATGATTGATTTATCGCTATAGCTAAAAACTATAATTTATAATCCCGATCATATATATATATAGTAATCGTTCACTACTATAGTTGGTTGCACATTCAGTGGCATTCCGTCACTTGGTATGGTATAATGAAATGATTCAATAGATGTTTACTGGAGGACTTTGAAAGGTATCATCATCCTTTCAAGAGGACTTTGTACTATTATCCATTGGGGATTTTTCTTTATTTATCGGATAGAGTTTTTTTTTTATTCCAATCTTTTTTGGCCTCAGACAAATTCATGCTTAGGTCACTGATATAGACGAATTCATCTTGAAGAACAAAGAAGGGATTTATTATGATAGAGGTGCACATACGTAAAATCCAAAATGAGCAATGTTCCTTGTCTCCAGTGATAAGATGAGGTCTGTTTATTATAGATACAGTAAATTATTAACATCATTATGACTAACCAACATTCCAGGGAAGGAAAGGATCCCATCCTTCCTAGGCAACTATTACTTACATATCCAACACTGAACCTGCTTTGCTTGTTCTGCATTACATGTCTTCGAAATAAGTTCTACCATTCTAAAAGTAGCATTGATTGCATTATATGTAACATGTTGTTGTAAGTAATATTACGAAGTCCATCTTGTAGTGTAATTCCTTCTAAATGACCACTAATAGCAATATCTGCACTGCATAAATAGTCTTCAACCAAATGTTGCAACGTTATATCCATATTGTACAATTCTGAAGATGATGACCCAGTTTGATACCCTTCACTTATTATGGTAAATATTTGAAGCTGAAAATATTAAATTTTGTTACAACTTGAATTCCACTATCTTTGAGGTTCAACAGGAGTTTCATCTGCATAAAGAAGGAAAGATGCTCCATGCTGCATATTTAAATGTGCTAAAATAACAACAACATTATTTCTGATTTCCAGCTGGAACTTCTTTAAAAGTTTAAGCAACAAGGGAGCTCCACTAATGGAATCCGAGTACCTTCTTTCTATTTATTTCATGTCCATAGAAAATCGAAACACTTCTCTTTTATACTGTCAAATATGCTCTTTGGAACATGAGTGTCAAATATGCTTTTTGGTGCCTGAGCTCAAGAGAGCCAATAAACATGAATGCTTTTCAGGGCCGACTTTAGGAGGGAGAACCATTTATTAGGAGTGAAAAATTTGTTGATGAAATACTACCCAGGATCCAATTAATAGATAAACCCATACCCATTTGCAGTAGAACCAACCTTGTTGGAAGCCTTTGACAGATTGATCTTCATAAATGCTGTTGGAAGTTTGTTTAACTTGATTGAATGTAGTCCTTGCTGGATGGAGTCTACTGCATCATGAATCTGTTTGTTGAACATGAACTTGAATTGTTCCTACATAGTTACCTTTGTAAGCATCCCTTAATTCCTTTTTCTATGATCTTTGAAGTTGTTTTAAAAATAACATCACAGAGTGAAATGGAGTTGTAATCTTTAAAGCAAGAGGGATCATTCTTCTTAGAAATTAAAGCAGGGAAAGTTGTGTTGAAAATTTAAAGCCCCTGCAATTAACCAGAAATCCTATATTCTTCAACTACCCTTATTATCTCCTATCTAGAAAATGATTTTGTCTCGATCCTCCACATAATCAACATGTCAAATTACTTATTCCTCCTGAAATTTAATTGAAATATTGGAAAATATTGGTTGGACATCTGAATATAAATGTTGCAGTTAATGTCTCTTGTTTTCTATGCAGGCACTGGGGGAGAGAGCATATATGGTGGAAAATTTGCAGGTTTTGAAAAATCTTCACTTTGAAAAATCTGATTTATATTTTCAGCATTGTATTAGACATTCCCTATTTCATATCACAGATGAGAACTTTCAGTTACGTCATGATGACCTTGTTTATCTATCGATGGCCAATGCTGAGCCGAACACCAATGGTTCTCAGTTATTTATTACTTTTGCAGCAACAACTCATCTTGATGGGTATATACTTGATTCCATATCTTGAATGTCATTTATGTTTTTTTTGTATTCAGCTCAGTTTATCTGAGAGGATTTACATGTTGGTTGTGATCAACATATTTTCTCTTTATCCATGACTTGTGAGTGTCACCATATGGTAATTTCGTATTTTAGAAATACAAGATTCCTTTACCTTGAAATAATGGGTTATTTTCTTTGGGTGCCAGACACCAGTGTATTTTTACAATTTGACCTTTTAAATTCTGATAATTGTTTGTAGGCAGTTCTCTTCATCGTAGTTCAGTTGGTCTATATGCTACTAAGGGGGTGAGGCTAACATTTTTTTGACTAAGGTGGATATCTTGCCTCTCCCCATCTCCATTTTTTGTTTTACTCTCATATCATTAATGCCCCTTTTCTTATTATTTGCAGCAAGCATGTCGTCTTTGGAAGAGTTGTTTAGGGAATAGATGCAATGAAGAAAATTGAGCGGTTATCAACTGCAGATCGAGGTAGACCTTTTGTTCTAGTTAAGATTTATAATTGTGGTGAAATATTTCCACGCAAAGATAATGGTATAGTTGTAGTTGATGAAGGTAATTTTATATTTTAAGTTGTAAGCATCATGCTATGCCATTGTTGAATATTTAACTGTCCATAAATGTTATAATTCTTTGACTGACACCTTGAATGCAATTTGTAGAAATGGTTTTCTTTTATTCCTTTCAAATATGAAAATTTGGATTTATCTGCAGATAAAAAGAAAGGAAAGAAAAAAAAGGCTACAAAAGAAGCAATGTCAAGAGATTATAGCCGAAAAATGCATAAAAGGAAAAAGGATAGGAAGGTGCATAAGGACCGACGAAACAGGAGGCGACGTCATTATTCTTCTGATTCAGATACCTCATCAGACAGTGATTTAGATTTAGACACTTTTGATAGTGAGTATGACTCAGACTCTTCGTCGTCATATGATACTAGCTCTTCAAGTGAAAATGATAGGGTGAGAAGAAAGAAGAAATTGTCAAGAAGAAACAAGCATAGACATACAAAGTGGCGGAGGGAGAAGCAGAGAGGGAAAAGACACGGTCGAAAAGTGAAGAGATTAAGACGAAAGTCCAAGTGGTATGGATTCTTTATTCATTGACCCAGGAATATGAAATGTAGTCTCATGTCTTATATACATAATTCATTTTTCTAATAGTGTTTGAAGATTTTTTTTTAATTGCAGGAGCTCAAATAGTGACTATAGCAGTGGCAATGATAGTGAGAGTGAGACCGAAAGTGAGAGTGATACTGACAGTAATGTTGGTAAGAAAAGTGTGAAATCAAAGACACACTCCTGTGTAGTTGATAAACCTCAACTTTCTGGTAAGTGGTATTTCATTACTGACTTAATGTTTAGCTTGCCACCTGTCATCAAGAATTTTGTGGAACTAATAGAAATGATGATGTTGGGTTTGATAATGTTGTTTTGATGGAATACAATGGTCACACTTTAACCGAAGTTCTATTCTACAATTTTTTTGAAGGTATTAGATATAAAATTTGCAGAAATTAAAATTAAAATTTTTATGTGCACCATTAAAAATGGTGGTACCTCTTGGAAAACACTTTCTTCTGTGAGGCCACTTTGCCTATGGTTCCACAAACCATAAAATGATTTTTTTTTGGATTCCAATACTTGTGCTATAGGATTAATGGGACTTTTATACCATAGTAGACGATTTGTGAAAGGTTTAATTGCATGACTCTTAAACCTTAGTTTAACTTTTGCTGAAATTTTCAGTAGCAAAGGTGGTTTTATTATCTCTCAAATTTAGAATTTACTCCAAGTCCTGGAAGGGTTTTTAATTGCATATCATGAAATTTGAATTCATTGTCCTAAATATGTTAATGTTAATTGATTTTGAAAATATTTTATTCACCAAGACTTATATGGAAAATCATTTGACTACAGTTTTTTTTTCATTCCAACAAAACTAATTGCATTACCAATGAAATAAACTTTAGACAAGCAAGGCATTAAGGAAGAGAAAGGAATTGCGATTAAAGATATTGTGGAAGAAGGAAAATTAGTGAAAGAGAACGAGGAAAGAACCAAAGAGATGGATGTTGTTGAATTTAAGGCACACATGATTCCGGATTCTCGATCTCCTCAGAGTGACGCCCCTAACAGTTCTAGGTTAGTCTTCCTTTCCCCTTTTTATTGAAATGATCTATGAATGTCATGGAAGTGTTATTAAGGTCTATCATTTTGTTTCTGATATTATCTTGGCATTATTCAGTATATATATTATTTCATATAATTTGGTGTTGTATAATTGTACGTTGTGCACTTTACGGTCTTGTTAATTTAATAAATGGAATTTTCTCTCCAAGGAGACCCAACAGGAGCCCTCAGAAGAGTTTGAGCAGAAGCCCTAGAAGAAGCTTGAGAAGAAGACCTAGAAGGAGCTTGAGCAGGAGCCAGAGTGAGAGTCCTAGAAAAATCTCAAGTAGGAGCTTGAGTAGAAGTCCTAGAAGGGTATTGAGTAGAAGTCCTCAAATGAGTTTGAGCAGGAGCCAAAGTGTGATTGCTCGCAGGGTTGTAAGCAGGAGCCCAAGTCACAGGTCTTTAAGTAGGAACCCAAGTGTGATTGCTTGGAAGCATTTAAGAAGGAGCCCATAAAGGAATTTGAGTAGTCATTCATAGCAAAGACTACTCAAAGTCCTTTGAAAAGTGGAAGAAGACCTCCGAGTAGAATGTTGTTAAGAGGATCAAGTCATAGTCCTGCTGTTGAAAAGAGTACGCTTCCCCATCTTAATCAAAGTTAGACTAATGCAAGAAGTCCTAGCCCAGAGGGCACACCTAAACATGTGAGAAGAGGTCATGGATTCAACCAGCGTTACTCTTATGCTCAACGTTATCATACACCATCTACATACCGCTCTCCCCCAAGGTCTCATCACCTTAGTGAAATGAATATTCTTGAAAGGGACAGGTTTATACGCATTCATGTGTATCCCCCTGGAGATTCCATTTCTGGATTCTTTGTTTCTTTATGTTAGAAACCGTAAGATCACTGCCATCGAGTATTCCTATGACATGGAAGGTTTTACATTCATATTTAAATGGATGTTGTTCATAGTCCTTAGGAAGTTATACCAATTTCCAACATCGACATAATGACTATAGAGTAGAGACCTATGCCCTGTCAGGATTGTAGTTTGTTAAGTATATCTGATTCTATTCCTTCTCCTAGTGTTTCAAATCATGCATGGTTTTCCAAAGAAAAAGATAAAAAGACATCCTCTTCCTATACTCTATGGCCCCATGAATATGCTTATATCCAAAGTTGTTTGGGATCATGTAGATCTCCCAGTGCAAGCACTGCAACATCACCCTGGGAAGTGAATAAACTTAATGAATTAGCATCACAATATATCCTAACCATTTGTCCTTGTGGATACTCATTAGCTTAATGGAAGAAGGAACTTCGCTCATCCCATGGTGGATATGATCCATGTGAAGCACCAACTATTGGGTTGTCATCCTCTTTTGATTCTCCTCATTGCTCCACTTATACATGGCTCTAGGACGACCATGCTTATCTACTATATCCTTGGCATCCACTCTAAGATAAGTGTTGTTGATAGGTCTCATATATTGGTACACTTATGGTTTCTAGGGAATAGTGATTTTTGCAATCCCATTAAGCCAAATTCTTGATTTTTGTACAAAATTCCTAGAAAATTTTTATGGATTTCATAACCTACTTGATCATATATTGTGAACTTATACAATCTATCATCCTTTGCCAACCATTAGATACTCAAGTTTGTGTATTGATATTTTTTACCATTATAGAGGACTGTGTAAGTTAGGTTCCCAAATTCTTAAAGGGTGTTAGCTCAATGGAAGAGCACCTGCCTTACAAGCAGGAGTTGGTGGTTCGATTCCTCCATGCCCTAATGATATTATAATATTGGTTAAAAACTATTAAATTATTAACAAAAAAAAGGAGAGAAGTGACCAAACAATGAGAGTGTTATACCAAAATCCTGTCATCATCATGTGATAAGACCTTTGACATACCTATTTGCCCTTAATCCCAGCACTTGGAGTGGAAACCCATGCTAATTGTCAATCTTTCATGAAAATTCCCAGCACCGCGCTTTCCCTTTTGTCCAGGAGCGGTACCTTGTTCACATCGCCTATCCCTTGTTGTTCACAAGCGGTGCCACCGCCAGAAACGCTCTGTCATTGAAGGAGAAACGCGGGACCCTGGGTAAAAAGGGAAAAATAGAAGTTTCTCGAGGCTTCTAGATTATGAGCCTCGTGTCCTCCCTTATCCCTATCATTGTGGGTCAGTTGAGCTTGAGATCCGTCATCCTAGGATCTTAGAGGCCACCTCATCCACTAATCTCTCAACCATCCCTATCCATTGAGCCTTATAAATACAAGCTCATATCCATGGTTGCGGGGGAGAACTCTTAAGGTATTGTTATGCTGTTGGATTGATCAATTGGCCCAAGCCATTGGAGAGCATAGAGAGATAAAGTTGGAGCTTATGGGGATGAGAGTGCTTGGTTTCATGGAGATGCATGTCAACACTAAGGCTTGATTGGTTGTAAACTTCTCCATTTGTATCTTAATGCAAGTTGATTTTCGTCCCACATTATTGTTGTTGTTTGATTTCACATGTATGTTGTTAGATTCCTTAGTCACTAACATGGATTAGTAGATTATATTCTGGCAGCTTTGATGTGTTTGCATGTTTAAGCTGATTGTAAGTACACAGGGTTACTATCAAAGCATCCCATTCCAGGTATCTATGGCATCCAGGGAGGGTCTTCAACCTCTGTCCTTCATTTGTTCTGGATCTGAACCATTCAGACCAGTGGAACACCTTACTGTTTGCAGAAGGTGAAATATTCCAGCTAACGAATCTAGCGACTTTGCTAGGGAATAGAGATATATGTCAGTTGTTCTGATCTTCCTCAATTCTCAACTCTTGTCTGAATCCATGCTCCTTCTCCAACTCTCTTCAGTCAGATCTAATTTCTAACTTAGTCCATTTGGGTTTGAAACTTCTAGATCTGTTTAGATCTGAATCATTTCGACTTTTTGTGCTCTATTTTTATACTCAATCTAGCAATTTTGACCTTGATCTAGTCTTTTTGTGACTGTATCTATCGTTCTCTTTGTGTTTTGGAATTTTACAGGGAACTGCGCCCATGTAGTGTATGAGGAGCGGTGCCACCACCTGAACAGAGTGGGTAGCACGTGGTGCCACCACCTGTATCCCGTTGGTGAGAAGCGGCATTGGGATAGAACCACCCTGTCAACACCTGAGAAGCACGGTGCCAGGTAGGCATCATTCCAAGGCCCTTTTTCCTCATTTTTTTTGTAAAAATTTGAGTTGTGTTGCTTTCAATCCTGCACTGTCAGGCTTGTGTGACAAAATTTGATGCTTGTGGCTTGAAATTATATGGTTTAAGATTGGTTTGATTAGGAAATTCAAAAGCTAGATTAGGATTTTTGATTGTTCATTCACTTTGGTGCTTGTTGGTTGTGTTTGCGAAAGGATTTCTTGTTTCTTGAAAAGCTTAGGGTGTTAGTAAGATCTTATTTCATTTCTGTTGAATGGACTAAAAGAAGAACATTTGATTAGCTTCTAGGTTTCATTTCTTGTTTGCATGGTAAACTTCTTTTACTTTCCTCTAAAAAAGAAAATTTTGACTGAGACTAGGTTATCATCATTGAGCATTGGACATTGGTTCTTTGATTGGCTTCACAAGCTTTCAAGATCTTCATGTTCTTTCATCTCCTATGCATTTAGAACTATCTCAATCAAAATAAAAAATATGGTAGTTTTAAGTTATATTTGCTTATGTTTTGAGAAAATTGAAAAAATAGAGTGCATTTGCATATAGTGTGCTTCTTGTTTTTCTTTTAGGAAAAGAGATTCTTCCCCTTCTCATTGCTTTTAGAAAAGAGAAATCAGTTTGGCAAAGTACTGCTTGTCTTTGATTTTGTGTTCAAGACTGTTGTTTGGAAGTATTTTTTAGGTTTTGAAACAAAAATAAAATACCCTCTTTCCCTCCCATAAGTGGGCATACTAAACGGTAAAGTGAAATATTTGCACAAGCATACTGCATGGTTTTACTTTTCTGTCAAAACATCATGCATTCACCTAACTGTCCACTTTAAAATTAACGGTAGTTATAGGTTAAAATTTACGTAGCAATTGGAGTGATAGGTTAGAGACGTGTTCGAGCATCGTTAAGTGTAGGAGCTGTCGTTATTTGTTTGCATTACATTCCGGGACTCGCATGGTTCTTCCACGTATCGTCGGTATATCGAACGACCTTTCACGTACCCTTGAGGTATATAGAAAGGTACTTCACGTACTCAATTGTATATCAGAAGGCCCCTTGTGTACGGTTATGCATTAGAAAACACTACTACCGATTCGAGCTTCCACGTACCTTGAGTTTATCGAGAGACCCCACTAGGATACCCTATCCATCTGAGAAAAGCCCTTTGGCCATCTTGCTTGGAGCCATACACCGAAAACAACATTCGGGGAGATTACTACGCACATACCCTCGAGGTATATCACGAGTGGCACCTTCTTGACAATCCTAGTGAGAGACCTGACTTTTTGAACTCCTCCTATCATTTTAAGTGTGCTTGTTTTGACCTATAGCTTGTGTAGGGAATTTTTTTGGTGTGTTTTCTAGTTTTTCAGACCCTAGTTTAGATAGGAACTATACAAACTGGCTGATTTAAGACAGTCCAGAAGAGTATGGGACTTGCCACTCGATTTTACCCCTGGTTCAGGAGAAAATCCAATGGAATCTATCGATCAAGGAGCTACTACCACCTCCCAAGTGGGAGATAATGTGGTTGCAGAAAGTTGAATACCATATTCTTCACACTCGCCTCCCTTGGTCCAAAAACCTTCTTGGGGAAATACCTCGTTCCATTCTCCCACGGAAGGTCATGTTGATGATACAACCCCTCCGGATTATGGTCCTAGTGCTCCATTTTGGGATATCTCTATAGGACATGCCATTACCTCATTTGGCACCCGTTTAAACTATTCTGAAGATGAAGAAGAACGTAGGAAATACCGTGCTGCCATTATCTATGCAAAGGAGATTAACAAGCAAATAGATGAACTATTAGGCCCGACACCATCACGTTCCACATCTGTTCCTGTGGGATATCATTCACTTGCCGATTCTATGAGACCCATTGAACCGATTATAGATCGTGCGGTAACACCACACAACCCAGGTCAAATTACCACCCCCACCACCTCTCATGTCTGTTCCCAATATTCCTAGGTCTTCTGCACCTGAGGCCCAACCTTCAATTCCCGTTTCGTCAGTACCTTCTAATGCCGGGGGGAAACTCCCAACACGACCTACGTTATCTGGCACAGGAATTATACTTAGTCAAGGGCATGCCTCTAACATAGAACCATCTATAGTTTATGTCCCTCCCACCCATACTAATTTGGTTAACCCCCCATCTAGTTCAGGTCAACCCTTGGGGGCACAACCTTTAACCGCTCAAACTTCTGGAGGTTATGGTTATCAAATACCTATAGGTAATCATCCACCCAATCCTACAGGAATGCCTTATGCTGGAATTCCATACCCTAGTAACACTTTTACGCCATGGGGGCAACCCAACTAGTCTTACATGCCAGCTATGGGAGGGATACCTATACATACTGCGGGAGGTGCCGGAAGATCGTCTTATGGAGGTCCTCCCCCTGGGGGACCTAATGGTCCCGGAGCATCTGTCAACTTTCTTCCTTTTGGTCCTAGTAGTCCTAGTGGTCTTGGGGGGTCCGGTGGATTTCCTCCTTATGGCTTTGTAGGTTCTAGTGGCCCTCCGCCTAGTGGTTCCGGAGGCTCTGGAGGTTTACCTTCTGGTGGCTGTGGAGGGTCTGGTGGTCTATCTCCTGGTGGTCCTGGTGGTCCTAGTGGTCCTGGTTGCCCTGGTGGTCCTCCTCCAGGAGGCCCTAGTGGTCCTAACGGTCCTGATCCTGGAAATCAATCCCCTATGGGTAGATTTTTCGTTAGTTCTTCATCACAACAACCTGTTTTTCAGTCAACATATGGTCCTACTGGTAATTATATGCCATATCAATATTACCAGTATGTGCAACCCAACCAACAGTTACCTTTCCTAGCAACTTTGGACTTACCTGGCTTGTTTAAGTTGATTAATGACCCCATTCGACACAATCCCTCGTGGCCTCCCATTCTGGTAAAGTTACTATCGGATATCCCAAAATTTGATGGGAAGTAGGGAGACGATCCAAAGAACCATGTTATGAAATTCCATTTGTGGTGTTCTTCAAACTCCCTCATGGATGACTTCGTTCGGTCAGCGACTCTTTTAGCGAACTTTGACCGGTACAGCCGCGAAGTGGTACATTGAACTCCCACAACCTTCGTTTGTGGATTTTGGCTCGTTGGAAACCGTGTTTCTTACACACTTTCAGCTCCCTATTCATTATGAAACAGGCACTGATCTTTTAACTTCTCTGCGACAGAATACCTCCACCCAGATATCCGATCATATTCATGAGTGGAGAAGGCAGAGAAGGCTTATTAAGGCCCCTATTCCGGATTAGTTATTAGCTGATTGGTTTACCAAATCCTTGTTGCCTCCTATTGCTCAAGATGTGGCTATGGGTGGTGCCGTTACTGAAGAGCAGGCTATTAGTCGGGCTCAGTACCTAGACTTGGTTTATTCCTAGTCTGGAACTCTTTATGACTTGATTCCTCAAGCTCCTCGCTCTAGCACTGATCCCGCCAAGCCACCAACAGAAGTACCTGTTGATGGGATTGTTGGTTCAATCTAGTCTCCGTCCGCAGCAAAACCTGCCAAGCAACCCCAAACTGCCACCCCTACTCCTTCGACTCCTAAGGTTTCTGCCGAGGTCAACTCTATTCAAAGTACTCAAACCTTGGGTGATAATAAAAAGAAAGGTAAAAATAGAAATAAAAAACCTGGAAACCAATAGGAGACTCTAAGACCAACCAACAGTGATAACGATAAAGGGAAAAGGAAGGCAAAATATCCCTGTCTGCTATGCGGTGGTGACCAATTTTCAAAGGAGTGTCCTCGTCGGGATGAAATCTCCCAGTTTCTGAAGTCCAATCCCGCACTCGCAGTACTTATGGATCCTTTCCCCTCTCAACAACAACTGATAGACCACATGTCTAATCAGGGTAAATCTAGTTCATCAGAGGAAATTCATATGATGTCCTCAGATACCATCAATCTGCAAACTCAAAGTCAGAATTATGACAAACCCGCAGATAAGAAAGAAGATCATTCTTCTTTAGGGAAAGCTCCCTCTACTAGTTCTCTGGAATCCTCGTCTACTATCCCCTTATCTATCGAGAAGCCTACTCTCGACATGATTTTGAGTCCACCTAAGAGTACTCTTTGGAAGGCTGTCTTTAATCGCAATTCCCGAGCTGCTCAAGTTTATAATGTGGTTGAAGATCTCGCTTAGGCACCTTGGTGCAATGTCTACCTTAGAAGTACTCCAAAGTTGCCCTACACAGCACAAAAACTTGTTGACAACATTAGGAGCTTTAGACCTGGATAACACTAACTTGATTCATTTCAATGTTGAGAACTATAAGCCTAGATTACCACATAAAATTGCTTTTCAGATCATTACGAAAGTAGTGGGAAAGAAAGTTTTTCAAATGGTACTAGATGAAGGAGCTTCGACCTCGGTTTTGTCTCTGTCTTGTTGGAAGGCTCTCGGCTCTCCTGAGCTTGTAACATCACCTACGATCCTCATATCAGCCCTAGCGGTCGAGCTGGGGGGAAAAATTGTTTCCATTCAAGTAGAAGTGGTAGATTCCCCTTTAGATTACAACCTCCTTCTAGGAAAAAATTGGTTCTATGCCATGACTGTTGTCGCCTCAACAGTATTTCAAACAGTCCAATTTCTGCATCTAGGGAGAATTGTTACTATTTATTAGCTTGATTTCTGTACGCCGGATGTTACTACCTCCATGGCTAATAACATCCCCATGTTAGGCCAGTCCCCTCCTCCTTACTAGTCGATTGGGGTAGGCATGTTGAAGGATTCATCCCTTATGGGATTTTTCCATCCACTCCTCCTAGCACGGATATCGCGACAGTCCATATGATCACCTCGTTTGATTATGAGCCTAAGGGTAAAATTTTTGTTGAGTCCACCTCGTTGAGTCCACACGAAGCTATGTATGACACCATTCAAACCTTTTCTGATGATCACACGGATGACCTTCATCTAGTGGCTTCGGATCCTTACCATTTATCGTACTGGTTAGAGCCTTCTCTTCCCGTTCTAGATTATCTCTTTGAGACTTTTCCTTCCTATGAGTCCATTATGGAGATCATGAATACAGATGAGTCCATTTGGGAGGATCACCATCATAGATCCATGTTCCTCCCCAACACCAATTTGGTTAGCCATGATTTTGCATCCTTGTTTCCTACTGATATTGTCAACGTACCCCAAAGTCCTATATGGTTGCAAGATACAGATTCTGAAGGAAACCTTTGCAACATTACTCAGATGAATCTGATTGACATATCAACCAAACCTGATACTATCGAGCATGTTCATGTTGGGTAGAATTGCTCGGCAAATGATTCTGAAGCATACAAGGCACTTTTTAAAGAATTCCGTGATAATTTTTCCTGGTCCTATGAAGAGATGTCGGGGATTGACCCATCCATTGTGGTCCATGAGATTAAAACCTATCCCACGGCTAAACCTGTTAGGCAAAAACTAAGGTAAGTCCATCCTCAGAAGGCCACAGCTATTAAAGTTGAAATTGAAAAACTTCTCAAAGCTGGGTTTATTTACCCTGTACCCCTGACGGAATGGGTATCGAACCTTGTCCCTCTCAATAAAAAGCAGGGCACCATTAGAGTCTGTATCAAATTTAGGGATTTGAATAAAGCTTTTCCCAAGGACAACTTTCCTACCCTGCACATCGATTAGATTATCGACAACTATGCTGGAAGTGTCATCTTTTCATTCATGGATGGCTTCTCTGGCTATAATTAGATTGAGATATTACCCTCTGATCAGCATAAAACGACATTTATTTGCCCATGGGGAACCTTTACATATAACAAGTTACCTTTTGGCTTGAAAAATGCCGGATCCATGTTCTAGCGCGCGATGTCCTATGCATTTCATGATATTAAACATATTGTTGAACCGTACCTTGATGACCTCCCTGCTCATTCATAGCGACGGGAGGACCACCTTGGTCATCTTAGAGGACCACCTTGGAAAAGTTAGCATTGGCCACGGTCATTGCTGTACAAAAGTTTCATCCCTACATTATGCTCCGCACCACCACCGTATTGGAAGACCAAAACCCGATGTACTACATCCTGACTCGTCAGGTGCTCAGGGGAAAGTACTCCCGTTGGATAGTCATACTTCAGGACTTTGATCTGGAATTTGCCAAAGCCACATCAAAGAAATCCTTGGTGTTTGCCGAGCTTATGTGTGATCTTCCCTGTGCTTCGATGGAATCTGAGCCCAGTGATTCATTTTCGGATGAATTCCTGTTCCTGATTAGCACTACCAATCCTTGGTATGGAGAACTGATAATTTATCTCAAAACACAACGATTTCAGCCACATTTATCCAATGATGATCGCCGCCATATCCGTCATCACACGAAATACTATCTCATCCTAAATGATACCTTGTATAGACATGGGATTGACTCTATTCTCTGGCGATGCCTCACCCATGAGGAGGCTGAACATGTGTTGAATGATTGCCACTCTGGAGCATGTGGCGGTCATTTATCTGGGATGGATACAACCCAGAAAATCCTTCACGCTAGCTATTTCTGGCCTTCTGTCTTCAAAGACTGTCATGAGGCTGTTAAGAAATGCCCACCTTGTCAACACTTTTATCCTAAAAAGCACACCCATCCTGCTCTGCTACACCCTGTCATTGCCATTGGCCCATTCACCAAATCGGGGATTGACTTCATGCATTGTAAGCCTACCTCAGTCAGGGGGCATGGTTACATCATTGTAGCCGTTGATTATTTCACAAAATGGGTTGAGGCCATGCCTACATATGCAGAAGATGGTAAGACTGTCGCTCTCTTCTTGTTCAATCATATCATAGATAGATTTGGAGTTCTGCAGTCCATCGTTACTGATCACGGATCCCATTTCCGTAATCAAATGATGGAGGAACTGAGTGCCAAGCTAGGTTTTCGCCATGAAAAATCTACGCTGTATTATCCACAAGCTAATGGTAAGGTAGAGGCAATTAACAAAGTTTTGAAAACTATGCTTCGTCGGATGGTTGGAGATCATAGATCCAATTGGCACCACGTTCTTTTCTCCGCTCTTTGGGTTTATCGGACTTCTATGAAAACAACCACTGGTTCCACATCATTTCAGCTTGTTTATCGACTCGAAGCTGTCTGACTGATTCAATGTTAGATTCCATCTTTACAACTTGCCGTCGAACTTCTCCCAGACACTTCTCCAGAGGAAGAAATAATTTTGTACTTGACTAACCTTAACGAGACTCAGAGAGATGCTGCCTTGGCTAATGAGGCACATAAGAAATGCGTCAAGGCGCAGTATGATAAATTCGTCCAACCTCGTGTCTTTAATGGGGGTGACCTAGTCTTGACTTATGATTAGAGATATGACAAACTAGGGAAGGGTAAATTTGAGTCCATGTGGTACGGACCTTTCGTTATTTCTAAGGTGTTAGAGAAAGGACCTTACGAGCTCGTTGATTATGATGGAATCCCTTTGGGGAAACCTTGCAATGGGTTGTACTTGAAAAGGTACTATGCCTAGGTCTTTCTTGGATAGTATCTTGTATATATGTATATTGATTGAATTTAAGTGTGCTTTTAGTATTTTCAAGATGGTTTTGAGTTTAGTGTCTGCATCTGTTTATACCATGTTTTGGTCATGCAGATGGCTTTCTATGGCTTCGCTGGTGGTGCTTACAACCACACCTTGAATCTTGCCTTGGCTGCTTGGGTCCTCTATTCCCCAGCTGAAGATTTGGTCAGTTCAGGAGCAGTTTGTATAGGTCCCGCTACTAATAACATCGCCGAGTATGAAGCAGTCATCGGTCCTTCTGACTCAAGTTGCCTCCCAGGATGTTCGTGATCTAGTAGTCGTGATGGAATCACAACTCATGGTTTGTCATTTAAACCATGTTTACACCATTAGAAATCCCATGCTCCTCCGCCTCTTCTGGAGAGTACGTTTGCTAGAAAGGTCATTTCAAACCATCACTTATAGGCATATCCCTAGGGAACATAATGTAGTTGCTGACTCATTAGATAATTACATCCTAGATTGGCATATTTCCCATTCATGACATAAAAATCAAACATGGTACATTGTAAATAAACATTAAAAGACACATAAAACTCATAGAAAATGCATTTTCCATTTGAAACATATAAACACCATATCAAAGTTTGTATATATATATGAAAAAGTTTACAAAAAATAGGTCTCGAGACCTCATCTAAAGTACGTAGGCTTTCAGGAAAAATCATCATACAAAATCCTGAAGCTGTCAGCTTTCAGTACATATCTCATACACTAGTGGTGCTTGTGATAGCACATCGCTGCTCGAGCTACCCTACGTAGCAGCCTATTGAATCGACCCAGTACTCCCACTGTGGATCTCTTATATCTCATCCGGAGGTCATCAATGTCAGGATCTAGGATATCCAAGGTCAACCTCTCCAGGTTTTCCTCTAGCTCCCTGGTGATATCATCACCCTGTGGTACAAAGAGGGCTCCAGCTCACCTATCCAATGGAGAATCTCCTCCAGGTCGCGCTGCTTCAACATCTGCATGAGAATATACAGGTCTCGTCACTTAACATAAAAAATATAAAACATCAAAAAACATAAAAACATTTCATCCATTTTAGGGTTTCGTGCCTCTTACCGATGTCGCCCCACTGTTTGTCAGGTGGGAGAGGTAGATCAGGATCTCTGGTGAAGTCCATACCTGTGTAAACATAATCCTCAACCATGAGGATCTGATCTCAGAGCCATATGAAGAACGGATCACCAAACTTCACCCTTCCCCTACCTTCTCCTGTACGAGCCATGACCTGGACCCACCTCAGCATACGGGGGTCCCGTGCTCTCAGACTCCGGAAGACCGCCTGAGGTCTCATTTGTGGAACTCACTTGAAGAAGAAGCAGGCTAAAATGGAGCCAAATCCAAACTTCTTTAGCTCTCCCTACCGACACTTAGTTAGCTAATCTTTGAAGATTGGAAGCATGGCTTCCGCCCAGTTGAATACCGTGGGTGCCATGGCTTCTATGGCATACAACATGTGTGCCCTAGAAGCCTGATGTACACCCTGACTCCCGGCCACCCTCTGCATAGTAAATAGGATAGTCCGTAGGGGCCCATCTGTCACTACTTTGATGGGGATTTTCTTCCCCGATGTGCTTGTCCCTGGAGCACAGTGACGATCTATAAGCTCTCGAGTGGTGATATCCCCTCCACGGGAACTTGTCAGTGAGATGGGGGCACCCCATCTCAAGAGACCAGTCAAGAAGTAGATGTCCTCTATTTCCACTGTAATAATATGGCCCCCCACCTCGAAATATTGCTGCTCTGGATTCCACATCCGTAGTATGTGTTCCAGTAACCGCTCATGTGACAGCATGCTTGCAGTCTGGAAGAACTTCAGGATCCCACAGTCCCGTAATGCAGCAACACAACCCACATTTCTCTCAGCAAAGGAATCATCATTGTCATGTGTTCTTTCTTTCCATATCACCATGTTTTGAGCAACCAAGACGTGCCAAAAACAATCATAGCATGCATTAGAATCATTCCTAATCATTAAAAATCAAAAGAATGACTTATTATTGCTCATGCTATTAGTTTAAAGTCTCCAGCCAATCATGACTGGGAGAGTTCTCTAAGATATGATTTTACACTTTTTTGGGCCTTAGAGACTAAATCCTAAGAAAAAGGACCCCTTCGGAGTCTTCTTTCGTATTCGTTCAGACTCTCTAAACATGAACGATACTGAGTTTTCTTTCAGTGGAATCGTTAAATCAAACATTGAGAGACCCATTTTAGGAACGAACCCCTCCTCTCTCAGCTTCATAAAACATATGAGTCTGGACTTGTCTTCTAATGAGCTATATCGAGTGTTTGTTACCCTCTTTGAACTCGTAAAACCGAAAAGAGGCACTCATCAACCATGATGGGGGAAATGGGAAGGGAATCATTTTGCAAATTATGGCAGTTGTTTGTCGTTACCTTTGAACATGGCACTTGTCTGCACATCATGTCAGTCAATTGGGTATTCAACTGATCTCTGCGACGATCCACTTTCTTGTGTCATGTCACTCCTTTGAGTTTTTCAAAAGAGTGCATTGTCCACTGTCACATTGTGTGTTTGTCTTGTTCAGTCATGCTGCCAAGTCTTTTTGTCGTGCCACCCGATGTTCAAAAGGGATTTGAAGAAGTTTTACCTCTGCAGCCTACACAGTATTTTGTGTCAGTATTTTTGAGTCAATCATGATGGTTACTACATTAAAATCATTCTAGAACTATGTTTTGAGTTTCATGTCATCGATGTGGGACTCATCATGGCCCTCCTTCGACGAGACTTTTCCCGTCAACAATAGTTCATCATCTGGGAAATAGTCTTAGAAACAATATTTAGTACCTTGAGATTTGTATGCCTTAATGAAATATTCTCTAGCTCTCGACGTAGGTTCACATCATTGAACTTTGATCGATAGAATCGACTGGGTGTTTGACATCAGGACATCTATTCACACTCAGTAGATTGTACTAGGGTACCTTGGGAATCATTGACATTAATGGTGATCTCCCTCGCACTTGTTAATGGTTCAAATCATTGGCCGGTAATCAAGTGGTTTCTACCATGTTCAACTTCAGATCATTGTAATCACATGGATAGAATCGTACTTTGTGGAAGACGAGATGAAGACCCTAGGTATTTGTTTAAAGTGTTCATTTATTTCCCCAGGTTGCGATGGAGTTTTGTATATCTAGCATGGATCCACATTTGTATGGTCATGGCTATGCTCAAATTTGTGTCTGTGTGACATAGATCTACATTTTATGTCTGGTAGCTATGTCCAAGTTTGAGTCCTCTATCACATGGATCTACGCTGTATTCTAGTAGCCATGCTTGTTTATTCCTCTCATGGATCTTCCTTGTATCGGTCTGCAGCAATGAGTTGGTTCCTTGTGTCTATGAGTCAACATACTGATGTACTACAAATTCCTACTTAACAACATGCTCCGATTGAGCCGACATTTTCACCTCGTAGTGACGACTTGTTCTCTCAAAGATCTCGTTTATTGTATCCCTCTAAGACTCATGCTTTGGGGGGCATCCCGTTATACAAAAATCCTGTCATCATCATGTGATAAGACCTTTGACATACCTATTTTCCCTTAATCCCAGCACTTGGAGTGGAAACCCATGCTAATTGTCAATCTTTCATGAAAATTCCCAGCACCGTGCTTTTCTTGTTGTCCAGGAGTGGTACCTCGTTCACATCGCCTATCCCTTGTTGTCCAAAAGTGGTGCCACCACTTATGGCCCTTAGTCCATAAGTGTTTCTAACCAGAACCGCTCTATCATTGAAGGAGAAATGTGGTACCCTGGGTAAAAAGGGAAAAAGAGAAGTTTCTCGAGGCTTCTATATTATGAGCCTCATGTCCTCCCTTATCCCTATCATTGTGGGTCAGTTGAGATCGAGACCCCTCATCCTAGTATCTTAGAGGCCACCTCATCCACTAATCTCTCAACCATCCCTATCCATTGAGCCTTATAAATACAAGCTCATATCCATGGTTGAGGGGGGAGAACTCTTAAGGTATTGTTATGCTGTTGGATTGATCACTTGGCCCAAGCCATTGGAGAGAGCATAGAGAGCTAAAGTCAAAGCTTATGGGGATGAGAGTGCTTGGTTTCGTGGAGATGCATGTCAACACTAAGGCTTGATTGGTTGTAAACTTCTCCATTTTTATCTTAATGCAAGTTGATTTCCGTCCCACATTATTGTTGTTGTTTGATTTCACATGTATGTTGTTAGATTCCTTAGTCACTAACATGGATCAATAGATTATATTCTGGTAGCTTTGATGTTTTTGCGTGTTTAAGCTGATTGCAGGTACACAGGGTTACTATTGAAGCATCCCATTCCAGGTATCTACGACGTCCAGGGAGGGTCTTCAACCTCTGTCCTTCATTTGTTCTGGATATGAACCATTCAGACCAGTGGAACACCTTACTGTCCACATAAGGTGAAATATTCCAGCGAACAGAGAGATAAGTGACCAAACAAAATAACCAAAATTCGTATATAAAATTGCTAAAAGCGACTAAATTAGTGACCAAAAAATGAGAGATGCGAAACTGGGCATTAAGGAGGATGCAACACATGGCACTAATGATGAAGCCAAACATGGTGTTGATATGGTAGCAAAATAAGACGCAAAACTAGGCTTTAAAAAGGATGCAACATGTGGTGCTAATGATGAAGCCAAACATGGCGTTGATATGGTAGAAAAATAAGACATTATTTTGGATGCAAAACTTGGTGCTAGATAGGAAGAAAAATATGGTGCAACAATAGAAGAAATATTTGGCGTCATTTTGGTAGCAAAACACGATGCAAAAAAGGAAGCAAAAATTGGTGCGAATTTGGAAGCAAAAATTAGCACATATTTGGAAGTAAAACATGGTGCAAAATGGGATACTAAAGTGGTAGTAAAAATGGATGCTACTTTGGATTCTAACATGGTTCTATTAAGGATGCAAATATGGCGCTAACGGGGATGTCATTTAAGAAGCAAAATCGGACACTCGCTAGGAAACAAAATATGACGTTATTTAGGAAGCAAACCTCGACGTTGTTTAGGAAGCAAAGTTGGACGCTATTCTGGAAGCAAAAAAATAGACGCTATTTTGGACGCCATAAAGGATGCTATCTAGGAAGCAAAAAAAGACGTTTTTTGAGACACTTTAAGTTTTGTCCATGATGCGTCCCATTTAGCGTCTAGTTTGACCACTCAATTAAAAAAAAAATACACTAAAAAGGGACGTTAATTCTAGGATTTGTTGTAGTGATACGACAAATGTTTCCAACCATCTATCCCCATAAAATAGATAATTTATGTCTGGATGGGATGGATCGTCGTAGAATGGCATGTGTCCCTACTAAAAGAAGGAAGGCTTCCCACCCAAACAAACATAGATAGGGTAAGAGTGGGTAAGATCCATAAATGTTGGGGTGTGTTTTCCTATTCACGTTCAACAAGCTGGTTTGCGAGCCGGGAAGATAAAATCACCATTTCCTTGAGCTGAGTTGTTCAGAATCAAAGATCAAAGAACATGCTGGTTTTAGGGGAATAAATAAGATAAGAGTGACTGAGTTAGGAGATAGTGATCAGGTGAAAGAAATAGGGCAGGAGGATCTCTGCATGTGGGCTAGCGTTCATCACTTGCAGTAATAGGTACTCCTGAATATATAAGGAAAGAAGAGGTTAGTGTCCATAATGACGCGACGTTCAAAATAGAATAAAGTGGTGCAACGTATTATAAGCAAATATATAAATTCCCTTTGTGATAGAATCCATTCCCTTTGTAATCTAGCGATATGATGGCCTCACTCCCTCCAATAAGCGCCTCTTCTAGTCGAAATGGGAACGACTTCTTCAATCTAAGCATCCAAAATGCCCTTATATAGCTTTCAGTCACTTTAATGAGGGAAATGCGTCGATAAAAGATAAGGTAATTCTTCGAGTGATTTTATGATCAATAAGGAAAGTGTTTGTAATGGACTTAGCAGTGATAAGGGCGAATCTAGATAATCTTGCAATGAACCAAATCTCTTCTCCTGACAATGGAGATTTACTCGGTAAATGGATAGGTTATTCGAGAAAATAGGAGATGCAATAGTAGAATAAGAATCGAGTCACTGTGTTCGTGAAGAAACCGAAGATGCTTTTAGGAGGAATAATAAGAGGGAATTTTCCTAATCTTTTACATCTATAAGAGTTACTCTTATTTTCCCTCCATAAATTGCAGTCAGGGTTTTATTAATAACTTGGCTTTTTCTGACTTTTATTACAACTTGTAGAGTTTTACCTATATTAACTATTAAGTTAGTTACGTACAATAGCTTGCAATCAATGTGGAAATCGTGGGATGATTCTTAAACTACAACTTCAATTTTTCAAATATTACAAGATTTAAGAACATTATATACTAGAGAAACACATGAAAAAGTATAATATAGTAATCAATCCATTGAGAATTCATTACAGATTCATGGGATGAAATGCATGCAGGAATAATAATAGCCTTCACTGTAATCCTTCTCCTTTTCCTTAAATATTCTCCTTCACCTTTGACTTAACAATGCGAACAAATACTCCAGTAGTATTAGGCGACACCAAGAAAATCACATGCATAACCAACATTATTAAGAAAGGGAAGATTTAATTTAGGGAGAAATCATACCACAACTGAATAATGTGTCCATACTTTAAGTTTTCTTGTGCATTTCGAGATTCTTGATATACACGAGCATCATAATCTGGAAGAGAAGTAGAATCATGTGCTGCTTTCGCAAAGGGTTCACCATAAGAATTGTTATGAGTGCGCGAGGGAGAAGGTATATTTGTAATACAAGAATAATTGGAATGAATGGGTCCCCTACCAGAGAGGCTTGACGACGATAAATATATATCGTCAGAAAACATGAAACCAAAATGACTAATGTGCATCTATGCTTGTTGCTTCTTAGTGCTTTTCATAATCATATTGGGATATCATATATTTTCTTGATCTTGTGCTTTGTTACCTCCCAAATGTTGAATTTCCTTTGGATGAAAGAATGAAATAGAGCATCCAGCGATTTCATAGATTTTAAGACATGAACTTCCTGTAACAACCTGAATACTAGCCGAGGAGTTTGGTACTACAGACAAAGATTTTTGGAGCGCTGTTGTGGAATAAGAAGGCATGTTTTGAAGTAGATGAGATTCATGGGTGCATAACATGTCCGTTTAATATGGCATATTATTGTAACCCCACAGTTTCTGAACACTATCTATCCTGGATAAAACCTGATTTTGAATCCCACATGGGTTATCATCTTTGTGGCAAGGGGACTCCAATGGAAGCGTAGGGTAAGGAAAAGAGCTCTTAAGCAGACTAGTTACACAAGACCGCATGGAGTTCAACTGTTGGATGGACGGTGGATATCCAATAGTGTTGGTCAATTGAATGAGTTTGTTTGTTATTGATGTAAAGAATGCCTATTAGCAAATACATGTCTATTCTAAAGTTCTTGTATAACATGAATTCGAAATAAAAAATTGATAGAAACAAAGACATAAATCCAAGAATGGCACAGAAATAGTGAATGAGACAGAAACAAAGATAGAAATTTGTGAATGTAACAGAAATTCATGAATGACACGAAAATCATGAATGAGACATAAATTCTTTTCTTTAGACAGAGTTTATCGTGTTCACAGGAATGGGCATTAGCAAATAGTTTGAGTTTTTTTTTTTTTTTAAATTTTAAATTTTAAATTTTTATGTTATGGTTAAAACTATTTGTTATCCATCGTTGAGCATCAAACACATGATTATAGCATGTCAAGATTTGTGCTTGTACTTGCATTAGTAGTCTCTATTCCAGTCTTATTAGTACTTGTACTTGCAAGAGTAGTCTCTATTTTATACCCTATTCCAGTCTTATCATTAGTAGATCTTTGACAACTAATAATTTGATTTAGAATTTTTGAACTACTATTCATGTTACTTTCTTGCAACATTTTTCTTAAAGAAACAACTTCGATCTTCAAACATTCATTGTCTTTATCTTTCTCTATAAGCAACTTGTTTAATGCTTCTTCAGTTAATCTAGCCTCTTCCAATTTAACTTTTAAATCAATTATCATTGTCCCAGTGCTTTCTATCAATTTGCTAGATTCTTGTAAGTCATTTTCAAGTTTCTTTGTTTCTTCCTTAATTGAATTATATTCCCTTCTTGTCTTTCTAAGTTCAGTTAGTGCACTTACAAGTTCTGCTTCTAAATCAACTTCAACTTCTTCTTCTTCAATGAATTTTTCATTCTAATTATCTAAAGCCATAAACAGTCTAATGTCTGAGATTTCATCACTTCCATATATATCTGACGAATCACTATCATTTTTTATGAATAAACTCTTCTTTTTATAAGAATTTCTTTGAAATGGTTTCTTGTATTTTATCTTGTAAGTCTTTCTATTACTTTGTTCTTCACCATCGAAATGTTTATTGAAAGAACACTTGGAAGCAAAATGTCCTATTCTACCACAATTAAAGCATTTGAGTGGAAGTTTACCTTTGTACTTGCCTCTACCTCTTCTTAGATTTTTGACAAAGTTAGCTTCTTCCACATGTTCTTCTAAGTCTTCATGATTGCTGATTTCATTTTTCAACTTTTTTCTTGTCTCTCTTTGCTGCCTTGAAAGCTGCTTCTTTTCTGGAAGGATTCTCACTAGAAGTCTTCATTTCATACGCTGTGAGTATTCCATGTAATTCATCCATCTCCAAAGTATCAAGATTAGTTATTTCTTCTGAAGCAGATACTTTTGAGTTAAATCTTATAGGTAAAGATCTAAGTACCTTTTGTACAATATTTACATCTTTAATCTTTTCTCCTAAACCTCTCATGGTATTAACTACTTCATCAACGACTAAGAAATAGGTTTCTATATCTTCATTTTCTTCCATCTTTAAGCTTTCAAATTGACTTCTAAAAGATTGTAGTTTAGCATTATTTACCTTAGCATCTCCTTCATAAATATTTTAAAGTTTGTCCCATAATTATTTTGTTGACTCCCAGTGCATTACCTTAACACATTCACAACCTACCAAGCCTCCAAGAATGGCATACATTGCTTTGGAATTACTTTCATAAAGTTTTTTACCAATGGCATATGTTAAAATAGTTGCTGGAATTTTGTATTCATTTAACACAACTTTCCAAACATCAACTCCTTGAGACTGTAAAAACAATTTCATCCTAACACTCCAAAAATCATAGTTATGCCCATCAAATAAATGTAATCCATGTTTAGTAAACTCAAATTTCTTATCCATCATAAAAAATCAAGGACTTCCAGTGGTTAAACTGAACCTGAAGTAACCTTGCTCTGATACTGTTAGTGATTGAGCAAAATATGAAGAAACTTGAACTTTAAAACTTTAATCCATAATAACAGTGCATATAAATCACATCAATAATTCAAAGATATAAATCAAACCATAGAACACAGGATATACCCTCGAAAAACCCTCCACTAATTCATAGGATGAAAAACCCAGCAAACGATCTTCGAGTATGATAGATTAGTAGCAGAGAATGATTACAACACAATAGCATATTGCTTTCACTAAGAGCACCAAAGAGAGGAGATCGAATGGAACACTGTATCTAACTTGCCAAGTGCATAGCACTTAAATAACAAGTCAAATTAGGTTTTAGAACAAAAATAGAATAGTTGCATGTAACAAAAACTTGTTAACACTTAGAACACTGATCCATATTTAATCATGCACCCCATACTGATATGGTGTCAAGATGGCACTCCATAATTATCTTCCACATGAAGATATGTTCCTTCCATTAATTAACTAACTTTAACTGAGTTGAACTGAATGTAACTGAGTTGAATTGAATGTAACTAAGTTGAACTGAATGTAACTGAACAGAACTAGTTCATCTCCATCAGTGTTTATTTCCAATAACCATTTTCTTAAATTAAGGAGTTGAACCCTTAATTAACTGAACTTGTTTACCATAACTGTAATTCAAATTCTCTCTCTATCTCTATGCTTATATTACATATCTCTGCATGGTCCATGTGTGTTTTCATTAATTAATCATATCATACTCATAAGATCATTTCTGAACCTATGATCATATGTATTGCCCTAGGTCATATAGTCATATGCTAAAGTAAATCACTTTAGGGGTAGCTAATCCCTAAAGGAGACTTTTAGCACCTGTTGACCATGACTAGCCATACTTCACATAGTAAAGTACACCACCTCACAACATGAGGATATTCGTAGGACTACACAAGCCTAGTGTCCACCTCAATCATAGGAGGATATTCGTAGGGCTACACAAGCCTACTTTCCACCTCAATCATATGAGGATATTCGTAGGGATACACAAGCCTATTTTCCACCTCAATCATATGAGGATATTCATAGGGCTACACAAGCCTATTGTCCACCTCAATCATATGAGGATATTCGTAGGACTACACAAGCCTACTGTCTTGATATTACTCACACGACCTTACAACATCACCACCTCAATCATATGAGGATATTCGTAGGGATACATAAGGTTACTGTCCACCTCAATCATATGAGGATATTCGTAGGACTACACAAGCCTACTGTCTTGATATTACTCACAAGAATTTACAACATCACCACCTCAATCATATGAGGATATTCGTATAACTACACAAGCCTACTATCTTGATATTACAAGACTGGAGAATGATTCTTGATGCTGTATTCTCAACACTCCCTCTCAGTGAGGGAGACATTATCTACCATACCAAGCTTATCTCAGAAGTGTCTAAACTTCGTCACAGATAGAGGATTTTTCATCACATCTACAATCTGCTCCTCAGTAGATACATACTAAAGTTTTACCATACCTTTATGGACCATGTATCGAATGAAGTGATACTTCATTTCTATGTGTTTCAACTTGTCATGAAACACATGATTCTAAAAAATATTTATACAACTTTGGTT
The DNA here is from genome assembly GCA_001517045.1 of Pseudotsuga menziesii. Lineage (NCBI taxonomy): Eukaryota > Viridiplantae > Streptophyta > Pinopsida > Pinales > Pinaceae > Pseudotsuga > Pseudotsuga menziesii. Next base: position 39,975 of record LPNX011165868.1, read on the forward strand.
GTCACGCCTGATCACTGTAGGTTCTAGTTTTACACTGAGTAATCCTCCAAGTAGCTTTCTTAGCCACACTGCTTATCTGCAAGCAATACTAGTAGCAATGTACTCAGCCTCTGCTGTGCTTTGGGAAATTGAGCCCTACTTTCTACTGGACCAAGAAATCATAGCAGAACCCAAGCTGAAACAGTATCCAAAAGTGCTCTTCGGATCAACAATGCTGCCACCCCAATTAGAATCAGTATATCCAAGCAATAAAACTCCTCCATTGGAGGCATACCTGAGTCCATAAGCAATTGTATCGCGGAGGTACCTCAAGATGTGCTTACATGCAACCCAATGTCTGTGTCTAGGATCAGTCATGAACTGACTCAAGATGCTAACTACATAGCAAATGTCTGGCCTTGAGTGTACCAAGTACATCAACAAGTGAATCAACTGTCTGTATAATGTGGGGTCCACTGGATCCGATCCAATCTCAGTCTTATGGAGTTTCCTCAAATTGGAATCCATCAGAGTGTTTATGGATTTACAATCCACCATGCCAAATATTCGCAAGATGTCCACTGTGTACTTCCCTTGAGATAGAAATATCTCATCATTCCTCTGCCAAATATCAAGACCTAGGAAGTACTGCATAAGACCTAAGTCTTTCATCTCAAACTCTGAGGTAAGCTCCCTCTTACACTCAGCAATCAATTTTTCCTCTCCGGTGAGGAAAAAATCATCAACATATAGAACCAGTATCAGACGTAGGTTCTCCACTACTTTAAAGTACAAGTTGGAATCTGCATCACTTTTCAAGAAACCCGGTTTCTGAAGATAACTGTCTATTCTAGCATACTAAGCTCGAGGAGCTTGTTTTAACCCATACAGGGCTTTCTTTAACTTCCAGACATGGGAGTCCTTCCCATGTATCACAAAACCATCAGGCTGCTTAATGTAAACTTCTTCCGCAATCTCACCATTGAGGAAGGAAGTCTTCACATCCATTTGGTGAATCTTCCAACCTAATACTGATGCAAGTGAAATAATAGATCTGATAGTAGTATACTTGGCCACTGGAGCGAAGGTCTCCTCATAGTCAATGCCCTCTTTATGAGAGAATCCTAGGGCAACAAATATGGCTTTGAATTTGTCCACGCTGCCATCTGCAGCATGCTTTATCTTGTAAAGCCATCTGGAAGTAACAACTGACTTCCTCTCGGGCCTGGGAACAATGTCCCAAACATCATTCTTCAGGATAGAATGATACTCCTCTATCATAGAATCTTTGCATACTTGTTGCTCCGCAGCCTCTTCATATGATGAAGGCTCAGAGTCACTGATGTTGGTCATCAATACAACATATCTTGAATATTTATCAGGATGCCTATGCTTTCTGGAAATCCCCATTGGTGCTCCATGCTTCTCAGCATCTCTCAATATATCACAGCACCATGCTGCCCTCCTCTTTGTAGGAGGTTCATTAACCGGTTCAACTGGTTCATCAATGATAGGTAACTCTATAGGCTCTGCTGGATTCTCCCTCTGAATCTCAGAAGGGAAAGAATCATTCTCATGATTTTCTAAAGTAGAAATCTCAGTCTCATCTATCTCTGGATCACATTCAAGCTCTTTTGACCGCTTGAATGCCGCCTCCTCATGGAAAGTCACATCCCGACTTACCTCAACATGTCTCTCACTAGGTACATAAATTCTGAAAGCTTTAGAGGTCTCACTATAGCCAACTAAATTTCCCTTCTTTCCAGAAGGTTCCATCTTGGTTCTCTTTTCTTTTGGAATGTGAATATACACAAGACATCCAAAAATCCGAAGATGTGATATGTCTGGTTTTTCACTAGTGAACACCTCTTCAAGTGTTTTCTCATCAAGAACTGCTTGCGGACTTCTGTTCTGAATGTACACTACTGTACTAGTAGCTTCTACCCATAAATAAGAAAAAATATCCTGATCATGTAACATGGATTTTGCAGTCTCACAAACAGTTCTATTCTTTCTCTCTGCAACCCCATTCTGTTGTGGGTTGTAAGGAACTGTTAATTGTCTACATATCCCTGCGTCACTACAAAACTCATTAAAGGCATTTGATTCAAACTCTCCTCCATTATCAGAACTTAAGGAACATATATGCCTACTTGTCTGGTTTTTTACCAAGGCTTTCAATTCTTGGAATTTACAGAAGGTTTCACTTTTGGCTTTCATAAAGTAAATCCAAGCCTTACGGGAGAAATCATCAATGAATAAAACATAGTAAAGGTACCCACTGAGGGAAGGGGTAGACATGGGTCCACACAAATCTGAATGTACGAAGTCAAGGATGCCTTTAGATCTAGTATGGATGCTAGGAAATTTATTTTTAACATTCTTTCCTAAAGCACAACCTCGACAGATGGAATCATGAACATAATCAAAACTAGGCATACCTTTCACCATTCGCTGTGAACCAGGAAGTGCTCTGAAGTGGATATGTCCGAGTTTCCTATGCCAAAGCTCACATGGGATGATAGTATGAGTTACCATGGCTGAAATAATCTTTCCTGGGACCTTGTAGAGTCCTCCTTCTCGAACTCTGAAAATAACAGCAGTATCAAGGTTCCGGTTCTTCGGCCATAAGTATACTTGATTCTTCATGAAGATCACACAAAAGCCTTTATCTTCAAGGACAGAAAAAGAGATTAGATTTTTCTTCAATCTAGGAACATACAAAATGTCATCCATATGTAGCATGTCTCCTGATTTTAACTGGAATGATGTGGATCCAACTCCTAGGATTGGATATGTAGAATTGTCTCCCAATTCTACCATGCATGAGAATTGTTTCTCCTTTAGATTGGAGAGTGAACCCTTGTACCCTGACATGTGCTTGGAAGCACCACTGTCGATAAGCCATGAATCTTCTCCTGTGATGATGGAGTCGGACAAAGAAGAGATAAGATAATACTCTCTTCTAGTCTCTTTCTCTTCGGGCATAATCTTGTATGAATTTTCTTCTACTGCAGTGGAGGCATGAAAATTTCCTTCATCCTTATTCCTTTTATTGCATTCTCTTGCAAAGTGACCTTTCTTTGCATAGTAGAAACATTTAAACTTTGATTTTTCAAATTTCTTTGTAATCTCGTTCTTCTTTGAATGAAAGAATTTCTTGGGAGCGAAAGGCTTCCTCCCTTTCTTAGTCCTAGCCACGAGAGCTAGATTCTCTTCTTTAGTGTGCACTGTTTTGTTTTGGATGCACCCTTATTGTTAATGCAGTCATGCCAGAGTATTTTGAAATTGGGCTGCTCTTCTCTTCCATTTACCGTAGCAATAAAGGTCTCCCATGAGGCAGGGAGCCCATCAATGGCGGTTTAAAGAAGATCATCCTCATCTGTCTCCACACTGATGCTTTCTAGTTGATCCTTCACTTGTGAAATATTTGTGAGGAAATATGCCACGATCTCATCCTTCTCCATCTTCATGCTGCACAACTTGTTCTTCAAATCCCTCTTTTGAGTAGGAGCCTTCTTCTCATAGAGATTCGTGAGTGTGTCAAAACACTCCTTTGCTATCTTCAATGGAGTGATCACCGACATGAGATTGTCCTTCATGGAGTCATATATGATCTGCTTTTCCTTTGCTTGATTCTTTTTGTAATTTGTCCTTCCTGCATTTGTAGTGGGCTCTTCGATCACAGAGGTCACAAAAGAGTCTAGATCATGTTCTTCTAGATCAATATTGAACACCCTCGCCTTCCATGTATTGTAGTTGGATGTTCCTTCGAGTCTATCTTCTAGACGGACGGATATAGAAGCCATTGATTCATGCTTTTTCTCAATGCTTCAAGATTTGTAGAGGCTTAGAGTGTTTGCACAAAACTAATCTTATTCATGCCCTTTCTCCGATACCATGTTAGTGATTGAGAAAAATATGAAGAAACTTGAACTTTAAAACTTTAATCCATAATAACAATCCATATAAATCACATCAATAATTCAAAGATATAAATCAAACCATAGAACACAGGATATACCCTGGGAAAACCCTCCACTGATTCAGAGGATGGAAAACCCAACAAACGATCTTTGAGTACGATAGATTAGTAGTAGAGAATGATTACAACACAATAGCATATTTCTTTCACTGAGAGCACCAGAGAGAGGAGATCGAATGGAACACTGTATCTAACTTGCCAAGTGCATAGCACTTAAATAACAAGTCAAATTAGGTTTTACAACAAAAATAGAATAGTTGCATGTAACAACAACTTGTTAACACTTAGAACACTGATCCATATTTAATCATGCACCCCATGGTGATCCGGTGTCAAGATGGCACTCCATAATTATCTTCCACATGAAGATATGTGCCTTCCATTAATTAACTAACTCTAAATGAGTAGTTAACTGAGTTGAACTAAATGTAACTGAGTTGAACTGAATGTAACTAAGTTAAACTGAATGTAACAAAGTTGAACTAAATGTAACTGAGTTGAACTGAATGTAACTGAACAGAACTAGTGCATCTCCATCAGTGTTTATTTCCAATAAACATTTGCTTAAATTAAGGAGTTGAACCCTTAATTAATTGAACTTGTTTACCATAACTGTAATTCAAATTCTCTCTCTATCTTTGTGCTTATATTACATATATCTGCATGGTCCATGTGTGTTTTCATTAATTAATCATATCATACTCATAATATTGTTTTCGAACCTATGATCATATGTATTGCCCCAAGTCATAGTCATATGCTAAAGTAAATCACTCTAGGGGTAGCTAATCCCTAAAGCAGACTTGTAGCACCTATTGACCATGACTAGCCATACATCACATACTATATCTACTTTACATAGTAAATTACACCACCTCACAACATGAGGATATTCGTAGGAATACACAAGCCTACTGTCCACCTCAATCATAGGAGGATATTAGTAGGGCTACACAAGCCTACTGTCCACCTCAATCATATGAGGATATTCATAGGGCTACACAAGCCTACTGTCCACCTCAATCATATGAGGATATTCATATGGATACACAAGCATACTGTCCACCTCAATCATATGAGGATATTCATAGGCCTACACAAGCCTATTGTCTTAATATTACTCACAAGACTTTACAACATCACCACCTCAATCATATGAGGATATTCATAGGGCTACACAAGCCTACTGTCCACCTCAATCATATGAGGATATTCGTAGGACTACACAAGCCTACTGTCTTGATATTACTCACAAGACTTTACAACATCGCCACCTCAATCATATGAGGATATTCGTAGGACTACACAATCCTACTGTCTTGATATTACAAGACTGGGGAATGACTCCTAATGTTGTATTCTCAATAGATACCACTTGCTGGACAAGACAAGCTAACTCAGAGGGGGGGGGGGGGTGAATCAGTTAGCTACCAGAATTTACTTCTTAACACTTTTAAAATTAAAACAAGGCAATTAATCAATCCATAAACATTGAGACACAGAATTGTTTTTCATGAGGAAACCCATAAAGGGAAAAAACCTCTTTCTTTAGATGTAGGGCAAGCACCAACTTCTTTATACATCAATTTTATTTGAGTAAATAACTCAAATGAGGCAGCTACCTCTGTTTCTTCAACATATACTGAAAATAAGCTTCTAATCCTTCCTTGTACAAGCAACAACTTGTACTGAAGACTTATAGTCTTCCCTAGCTCCACCCTTCCTCCCTGTAGCACACACACAGACCTGTTTAATATACTTTCAAACCCAATATGTATCAAGAACCCATTCTTTCAAATGAATTCTGTCAAAAACCTCTTTGTCAAAACCATCCTGTCAAATCCAACTCTGTCAAAAACAACTTTTCAAACCAATTATGTCAAAAACCTCTTTGTCAAAACCATCCAGTCAAATCCAACTCGGTCAAAACCAATTGATCAAATCAATTCTGTCAAATCTAATTTTGTCAATAGAACTCTATAATTCAATCTCAACATATCTTCATTTATACTGTAAGTGTAAAAATCAGAACTTCAATACCAGTGATATAAAATATTTCTCAATTTGTTTGCATTCTAGTTACTCTCAGCATAATACAAATTATAAATGCATAACATCTACTTCATTGCAATGATCAAAATGACTTCTCTGATTCTTCAATCTTCAACTCATTAATTATCCAAATCTTTGCATATCATTCAATTCATTTACTTTCTTATTTCCATAGATTACATTCTTTCTTTACTAACCAATTTACAATTATATGAGCATACATAGGTTGTGTACTCAATCCAATGAACTACACAATACTTCCTCTATTTCTGCATATGAAATGTACTCAAAATTATACAAAACTAAATGTCATAACTGAATTTTCAATCCATACCATTTTACCAACAGCAAACTCAAAATCGATATTTTCTATTGCTGATACATTTCTTCCTTCATTGCTTGCTAAGAGATTTCTGCATTCACTTCAAAACTGGGACAATTTCTGCATTTTGTGTACACCCATTCCAACTCTCTTAATTTGAGACAGAGTATTCCTATGTATTCTCACTTCATATCTATGCATACAAACATCCTTTTATACATTACAAAGCATACATCTAATTAGTTAGAACAATTATCTTAACTTTGTAACCAATAAGATAGAGTTTCAAAAACGTTTTGGGCAGCGTTAATCTTTTCTGGCAGCATTAATCAATTCTGGGTTCGAAGATGAGATGCTAATTTTTAGCAGAAATTAATTTTTAAATTTATGTTAAAAATAGACTTTGGAATCGCATTTCTTGATTGATTAATGAATGTTGGAACCATGCTTGACATGCTGGAATCATGCATTTGATGCTCAACGATGGATAACAAATCGTTTTAACCATAACATAAAAAAATTCAAACTATCTGCTAATGCCCATTTCTGTGAACGTAATAAACTCTGTCTGAAGAAAAGAATTTTGGTCTCATCCACGATTTCCGTGTCATTCATGGATTTCTATTACATTCACAAATTTCTGTCATTGGTTCTGTCTCATTCACGATTTTTGTGTCATTCATGCATTTATGTCTTTGGTTCTATCAAATTTATATTTCGAATTCATGTTATACAAGAACTTTAGAATAGACATTCTTTACATCAATGACAAACAAACTCTTTCAACTGACCAACAAACTCCCCCTTTGTCATTGATGGAAAACATATACATTTTCTCCCCCTTTGACATCGATGGAAAAGAACCACACTGCATGATATGATAACTCTCCCCCTAACAAAAATACCTATGAAAGATGTAACCAATATGTAACCAAAACTGAACCCATCAATAGAAGTTTGTCATTGGAAATTTGCAAATCTGATATGTAATTATAACCGGTTGAGCATCACTTTGATATTACATACAACAAACACCTAATTGTTGCTGAGGTAAAGGCTTAGTGAATATATCAGCAATTTGACACTGTGTGCCAACATAATCTAGCTTGATAATATTGTTTAAAACTTGCTCTCTGAGAAAATGAAACTTAATTGGAATATGTTTTGTTTTTTAGTGCATAACTGGGTTCTTGGAAATGCTAATGGCACTTGTATTGTCACATAAAATAGGAATATGATCATCATAATTGACATGTATATCTGCTAGCATCTGTTTCATCCATAGTACACGTGTGTAACAATTTGCAGCAACAATGTGTTCTACTTCAGCAGTAGAAATAATATTGCTAATTGTTTTTTGCTAGACCAACTTACCAAGCATCCTCCCAGATAAAATGCTTCCCCACTTGTGCTTTTCTGATCATCTACGAAACCTGCTCAATCTACATCAGTAAAAGCATATAAATCAAGATTGTTACCGTTGGGATACCAATAGCCATAATCTGTTGTTCCTTTTAGATATCTAAGAATCCTCTTAACTGCAAGCAAATGAGAAGATTTGGGAGATGATTGAAACCAAGAAACTTGATATACTGCATTTATAACATCCGGCCTTGTAGTTGTTACATATAAAATACTACCAATCATAGATCTGTATATTTTCTGCTCAACACTCTCAAAGTCATCTGTGTTACTCAACTTACATCCAGTAACCCTGGGAGTTCCTACTGGTTTACAATCTTCCATTTGAAATTTCTTTAGCATTTCATTTATGTATTTGGTTTGAGAGATAAAAATACCTTTATTAGATTGTGAAATTTGGATGCCTAAAATTTTTTTTAATTCACCAAGCATAGACATTTCAAACTCATTCTGCATACTTTGTTCAAACTGTTTGCTAAGCTGATCATTATCACTCCCAAATATAATATCATCTACATATATTTCTAGAATAATTAGCTATCCCGTTCTTCTTTAATGTAGAGATTACTGTCAGTGTTTCCTTTTTCTTCTGTATCCTTGTTTCCTTAGATATTTATCAAGTTGGGAATACCAAGCTCGTGGGGCTTACTTTATCCCATACAGAGCTTTCTTTAACCTGTAAACACAATTTTATGCTTCAGATAACTGAAATCCTTTCGGTTGTTACATGTAAACTTCTTCTTCTAGTTCACCATTTAAGAAAGTTGACTTGACATCCATTTGATAAACTTTAATTTGTTTAGAAAAAACATAAGCTAGAATTAATCTAATTGCTTCCATCCTTGCAACATGAGCATAATTTTCACCATAATCTATGCATTCTACCTAAGCATAACCTTTACAAACCAGCCTTTCTTTGTTTCGAGTCACCTTACCTGCTTCATTTAACTTGTTTCTGAATACCCACTTAGCCCCAATAACATTTTTGTTTATTGGTTGAGGAACTAGTTCCGATGTTTCATTCTTTTCTATTTGACTTAACTCTTCTTTCATGGCTTTTACCCAATGTTCATAATTAATTGCTTCTTCAACATTCTTAGGTTCAAATAAAGAAATTAATGATGCATGTTCTTGATTTGTAATTGGTTCTTGCCTTTTACTTCTTGTCTCAACACCTGCATTTATATCACCAATTATTTGATCTTCATGATGATTTCTTTGTATCCTTTTACTTGGAGTTTTAGATGGAGTTGAACCTTGCAACAAAGTTGAAGGAGCCATATTTTCATTTTTTACTGGTTTAGTTTCCTCTTTATCACTTGCTTCTTCTTCCTCCTTAATTTTGTCATATATTTGATAATCTTTATTCTCAGTTTTTTGATTTCAAGAACGAGGACTCATCAACCTTAACATCTATAGATTTAACAATTTTCTTCAATCTAAAATTGTAACATTTATAATCCTTTCTTATACATGAATATCCAACCAATATGCCTTCATTAGTTCTAGAATCCAATTTACCCAGTTTTTTATCAATTCTTTCAATATAACATTTACTCCCAAAAATTATGAAGTGCTTTATACTAGTTGGTCTACCTTTCCATAACTGATAAGGTGTTTTATCATTATTATTTCTTAACAAGATTCTATTCAAGATGTGTACAATAGTATGAACTGCTTTAGGACAAAACATATTACTCAACCTGGACTCATTTAACTTTGTTCTTGCCATCTCCTTAACAGTTCTATTTTCCTTTCTACAACGCCATCTTGTTGGGGTGTTTCGGTAATAGAGAAATGTCTTTTAATGCCATTTTCATCACAGTAATTGTTGAATTCATTTGACACAAACTCTCCTCCATTGTCTGACCTTAAACACTTAATCTTCATATCAATTTCATTTTCAGTGAAAACTTGAAAACAGTTAAATGCTTTAGACTTCTTTTTCAGTAAAAATAACCAAGTCGTTCAAGTGAAATCATCCAAAAATAACAAAAAATACCTTTAACCATTTAATCCTGTTGCCCTCGTAGGTCCACAAATACCAGTATGTATTATTTCCAAAGGTTTTTTTGTAGAATATTCCTTTATTTTAAACTTGACTCTAGTTTGTTTACCATGTGGACACTGCTTGCAAATAGAGCTACAAAGATTCTTTATAAGAGGCAAGTCTCTTATTGCTTCCCTTTTATTTAAATGAATCAAATTATCAAAATTAATATGCCCAAGTCTTTTGTGACATAACCAACTTTCATCTTCATTCCCAAGATAACAGTTTTCATCCTTCTCATCTAATATGTAAATATTATTTGGTGTTCTTGTAGTTGTTCCAGCTAATTGATTTGTTTTGACATCTCTAATTTGACATTGCTTGGAATCAAATATCATAAAGTTCCCTTTATCACATGTTTGACTTACACTTAACAAGTTATGTTTCATGTCTTCAATCAATAAAACATTTTCAGCCATTATGTTTTTATTATTTAGACATACAGTGCCTTTTCCAATTATACGAGCTGACTATTCATTACCAAATGTAACAGTGCCCTCTTTGCCTTCATCTAAAGTAATAAAATTCTGTTTTCTACCTGTCATGTGTTTTGAACACCCACTATCAACACACCACTTAAATTTATGGTCTGCTTGTAAAGCAAGATTGCAAACTTCAACGTTTAGGTGTTGATTTTTCTTTTTCCAGCATTTAGTTTTCAGATCTGTGTATTTACTTATAGCATATTTTGAGAAGTTTATAGGGAAGTTTCTTGCTATATGCCCAAAATTATTGCATTTGTAACATTCAAGTTCAAGATTTAAGAGTGTTGAACCCAATGTCCAATAATCTCCCCACCCCAACGTAATCCGGGTGAAATTCGAACCCTTGACCTATTGCTTTGATACCATTTGTTGGACTCACGATTGCCGTTAGACCAAAACCCCCCCCGCTGTTAATCTCCGCCACAATCGTCAAATTTAGGATCTTGGGAGGCGATTAGTCCATGTCACAAAACTCACGGGGAGTGTTGAACCCAATGTCCAACAAATAGGGTTTTGGGCCGAGGTCGATTTCTTCCTTGCTCGTTCCCTTTCTTTTAATATTGTCTCTCTTGTGGAAGCAACTGGCTTTGACATTGAACAATTGGATGTATGTTGAGTTGATCCCTTTATGCTCTAATCCAAAGTGTTGTTGCTGCTTCTTCTCGAGCCTGATTCCTTCAGATTCATAATGGATATATACTTTCCATTAATAGCATTATGAGAATCGATCTCTTAGGATTTCGGAGAGCTAAGCCCAACTCTAAATGTCGTCAGGCTAGATACAGCGGCTGCAGTTGCACTCTCTCTTGGGGATCCAACACAATGCTCTACATTGGAACAGTTTGAGGAAGTTAACTGCGCCAAGTTACCTGCAGAAGCAAAAACCATTATGCGTCTAGTACATTGAGTTCATCTATAACAGATTTTGCAGTCTTAATTAGCCAGTCCACTGCTATGTTGGGTTGATCAAAGAATAGTCGGTCTTGCAGGTCATAAATTTGAAATGTGGTAGGATCAGATACCCTAACCCTTCTATCACAAAGTTATTTTGCTGTGTAGACTTTACTATAATGATCTTTACATCTAGTCAACCAAGAAAGGTGTATTGTTCTCGAGTCCTGCTCGATCTTCTTCTTGGATTATATCTCAACAACCGTTGCTTTTCTTTCCATATCCCCAGCCTTGCGCTTGGAACCCTTGCCATTGAATTGTATCTTGTCGTATTTTATTACAAGTTGTAAGTGTAGTAGGATAGTTCTTGGTTTTATGGTATGGTATGGATAACTCCACAACCAATTTCTGTCTAGTATGAAATGACTGAAATGACTTGCAAATAAAATCCAATCAGAATTGATGGCATACCATCAGGATTAGAAGACCATTAATAAGATAGAGACTTGTGGGAAGGTCCCGACGTTAGCTTGCCGCCCTGTCCTGGGCACTAAAAAATGAGAATGGCGTTATGCCCTGCAATCCAATAACAAATTTACACACCTATTTTATATTGTTGTATTTTATAAATACACATTTTTTCCTCAACTCATACTATACTCATACTATAGAGAACAAAATATTTATAGCCTATTGATAGGCTATAGGCCTAGATTAATAGGGCCTTGGCGAAAACTATATTGTCCCCCGTCGAGAACATAACAAAGTATTTTTGCGCCGAGAGGCACTCTACAACCCAGTATGGGGGTGATCTTGTAACATTACATAACGTTATGTAAAGTTATGTAACATTACTTTTTACTTCTAAAAAGTAAAAGGTAATAAATATATTTTGTCGGCCATTAAAAAATAAAAAATTAATTATCCGCCAAAATAAATGTCGGCCAGAAAAACAACCTAATATGGGGGAGATGTTGTAATGTTCTTACCTAAAAAACAATAAAAAAAATAAATTATCCGCAAAAAAATGTTGGCCTTGCACATGGTTTTAAAACCATGTGCAAGGCCTCCTCAACAACCCATGGTTTTATTGTACATGGTTTAGGACGGCTTTGAAAATGGTTTTAAAACCATGTGCAAGGCCTCCTATACAACCCATGGTTTTATTGTACATGGTTTATGAGGGCCTTGCAAATGGTTTTAAGACCATGTGCAAGGTCTCCTAAACAACCCATGGTTTTAGGAGGGCCTTGCACATGGTTTTAAAACCATGTATGGGGGACATGTTGTAATGTTCGTTCCTAACAAAATAAAAAATATTATATGTCGGCTATAAATAATATTAAATATTAATAATAAAAATATTATATGTCGACCTTAAATAAAAAGATCTTTTGATTTGAATAAAATCAATGGCTATAAATATAGGACACACCAAAGCTAATAGCTCCTAGAGTGCAATACCTAAGAAGAGGTTTGCACCTCTAGAGATTTGATCCCTCTTAATGCTTGATAGAGCATACGATTTGGATCTACGCTAGTAATGTAAAAGCAATATTTTATATTTTAATGTGAGAGAAATATATTACAAAATATCGTTTCCCTTAAAACGAAAATTATAACTAAAAATATCTAAATATCTATCGTATCCAAATTACTTAAGATCATAAATACTCACAACAAAAACATGTGATTAAAAAATTTAACCATAATTAAAATGATGGATAATATGACCTCACTTTCATGCTTCCTTTGAAGCTTTCTATTTCAATTTCATATTGCCTCGAAGCTTTTTATTTCAATGTATCACAAATTGTGAGAAAAAGGATGTTGGGTCCCACCACCAGGGTTCAAAATTGAACCCGTCAAAGCCCATCAAAGGGGTTCTAGCCAGTCACAGAAGTGCAATTAAAAAAATGGTCGTAAAAAAAATGTTAATTTTTAATTTTGACATTTAAAATAAAAATTACAGATTTCAATTAAAATTTCATTACAAGTGTGATCTGACAAAAATCTCGTCAAACATTAATTCGGCTGGCTACGAGTAGTTGGCATTTAAGAATGGGATTTGTTTGATAAGATGGGCTCTCACATCATTTAATCAATTTGGTCTATAAGTTAACTAAATAAATATATTAAACTCCTAGGTGTGCCTTGGATATGGGCAATACTAGACAGGGCATGGTCAAATAATTCATGTGAATCCACTTTATCAGCTATGGACATACTATAGAAAATATTGGGTGAGAGCATGGAGGACCAAATATTTAGATAGATTAAATGCTGGTATCGCTACTGCTAAATATCGATTTGGAACCTCTCAAAAAACGATTGGATAGGGCCTTTTGCTAGCACATGTCTTGTATGTGTAATAACCCAAAATTTCGTAAAAAATTAAAATTTTTAAAGTGACATAAAATGTCTTAAGTCGCAACTAAGTAACTGCTAGCGGTTAGCAGAAAATGAAATAGTTTAACAAAGGTTAAGGGTTTGTTTCAATAAAAGAAGCTCTAACTAAAGGATGTAATCTTAAATACCTGTGTTAATTCTATTAATGATTAAACAACTTTAATTTCAACCGAGTTAGAAAGAGGTCTTGCATTTAGTTGCTGCTAGATATACTGATGATTTACTTTTGTCAAGTAGGTAAGAAATCTTGTTTGAGATCGGGGCTTACTTAGCGTTCTGCTAACTCAAATGGAATGCTGGTTCTTACAGGTTTAGTAGGTAAGCGTAAGATCCTGTAGGTGTTTATTTTAAATTACATCGAGAAAAGTACTTTCCTAGCATGTTAAGATGCTAGTATAAGAAAAGGTTAAAATAAACTGCTAGCCTTCGAGGAGGTAAAGTAAAATTCTCTTTTGTTGTTCTGAATCTATGAAAGTATTTATAACTGAAGCCATACTGAATTTTCATCAAAAAACACAATCAATGTTTTATAATACAAGAGCAAGTTCTTACCAAGGTTCCTTCAGTCGTACGATGATTATCTTTCAAAAGTTTATAGTACATGGTCATTTATAAATTCCCATAGTGAGCATAGAGCTCATGGTTTTGGTTCATATTTACTTCGATTGATTAGTGATCTCACAGCTATTTTTACTTCAATAATCTATGTGTCCTACTCTTTAAGCATGAACATGTTCCTATGTTTTTTGATTGTAAATTTAACACTGAGTGATTAGACTCTTTATGAGAAATTCTCCAAATAATGTTAGTCTTCAGTTTTCTTGAAGACTCTCTCATTTATCTACATCAAGATTGTGTGTTGATAAGTTTAAGGCTTTTCTAGTTGACAAAAGTCATAAACTACGTCATATCTATTCCCTATTTTCTTTTACTAGTTCTAAAACAACACCAAACTTGTTCGACTTGTTTGCAAGCATGAAAATATTCTTGGATCAAATAGTAACCAAGTTGTGTTCATAGTATTCAAATTATAACCATAATACAATTATTATTTCAAGTTATAATAACTATGATAACTTATAACCTAATAGTATTTAAGTTATAATATCTGAGTTAACTTATATCCTAAGGTAGTATTACCTACCTATCAACTACTATGATGTAGTCGAAATGATGGAAAACACATCTTATAAAGTTTTTATCCTATACTATATTTGTTTCCATGGCATATTATAATCAATGGCATGATTCTTATCATTAGCAATCATATGTTATATGTTGTTTGCAATGATAGATTTTTAAAACGTTTTGTGCAGCGCTGACTTAAGGTTTCGACCCACACTTGTTGAGTTTTTTGGAAGGGCACGTGAATAGGATCTCCTCCATTCGCTGGTTGGCTTATAATGCTACAAACCCTACTCCTTTGTATTTTCGAACTGAGGGATCTTCTCCTTGCTGGCCAAGCTGTGAGCTCACGGCCATGAGAGGCCTGTAGCCTCCTCAATCGTTGGGCATTTCACCTGCAAATGCTGTATCGTGACTGTTGGGTATCGTAGTTTATCGTCTGGTTTCTCCTGTGTGTTGAAGAAGACATTGCGAATGTGGTTGTTGGTTTCTCCAAGTAGCCTGAAGTCTGTAATTTGTCTTACTCCTGCAACTGCTCACCCATGGCTTCTGCATTGTGAACTTGAGTCAGTTTCCTTGCTTTCTCTGTCGCAGAGTTGACTTCAAGGGTTTTTACCTTCGGTTCGGTGCCATCGATCTGGTGTGGCCATTTCTTCTTGATTTTGACTTTCAGTTCATAGGTAAACTTTACCTATCTCCATTTCTCTTTACATTTGATTATCCATACTAGGTTTTTTTACCATTTATGCAAATAGAGTTTAAATGATGTTTTGGTTTGGTTTTGCAGCTTCCTGCTACTGGCTTCAAACAATGGGTGGAAAATGATCTCATACATCAGTCTTTTCATGGGATTCCATCTGGTAAGCCCTGATCCTTTCGAGGGTTCTTCCTTCATGTAGTTTTGGTTGTTGGAAGTGGTTCCTATGGGTGAATACACGGCTTCGGTTCTCTGTTGGTTATAATTTATAACTTGTTTATTGTATGACCGTGTTTTATTTAAAACCCTCATGTTACTTCATGTTGGGTAACACAGGCTCTTGAAGCCATGATGTAAATATGGTTTTTATAAGAAGTTTTAGACTTACGGCCTAAGCAATGTAAATGCTTTTGTTTATATTTTAAAAAGAGCCCAGCTCTGAGCTCAGAGAGGCTTATCAACCTCTGTCTAGTGTTACTTTAGTTTTTACAGTGAACTTAGAAATGGAAGACTGTGAAAACAACCAGGGTTGTAATGTGAGCTGGATTTTAATTCTCTTGTCAGTAATATATTTTGTTACGGTTTAATATAAAATATTTTTGTGCATACTTAGTCTTATTAGCAGGCCGAATATTCGACCCTTCGACTCTAAAGGATATAAGCCTATCCTTAAATAAGGATTCTGTATTTGCGAACGGTTAATTTAATATTGGCTATTTTTGTCCAAAATTTTGTATATGTAATGTTTTCATTAATACCCTGTATTATAATGATTTTTAATGCATTGTTTATGGGAAGATCACTGTGTTTTTAAGGATGATGGTTAACTCTGGTTTTGGCTTTTAAAGGGTTAATCATTGTAAAAACCCTACAGTTTAATAATATCCTTATTTATACTTAAAGATCTGTTTGATAATAAGAAAATAGATGATAGTATTACCTACAGTTATGAGTTCGATGCTAGCTCTGTTTGTTTAATAATTATTTAATATTTTTTACAGTTTATTTTTAATTCTTAGTTAAGAAAATAATTAGGGTTTTAATGTAGCATACTTGAAAATTAGGATATGGTTATCTTTTAGTATTTTCTATAGTTTCAAAAGGATTATAGAAGAATCCTTTGGTCTTAGACAAAGACACACAGTGTCTAGAATTTCAATGTTATAAAATGTTTTACAAATTCCTTTTTACATGGTTTTAGATGCTAGCCTACTTACTTTACTTATGTTTAAATGTTAAACCATAATATCTGTATTTTGTTAGAATACTAATACTGGAATTAATTTTATAATAATATTATTACTGTTCTCTTACGTACCTATTTTTTTTGTTTAGTTTAGCTGAAGTAAATAAATAAAGACAATATTTAATACTGCTATATAGTAAAATTCATAAACAAATGAAGTAAAATCTAGTTACTGTTCTCATTCAAGTAAAAAAATCATCTCATTGACCTAACAACCCAACTGTACTAGAGTACTACCTGAGTCAGGTGTGGAAAAATACAGTTTGGGAATTTTAATTCTATCCGTTCCATCTTTTACATATTCATTTCTATTTCTATCATAATCTATAATTTTACCAAATCTAACATTACTTAGTTATTCTTCCTTCATAAACCCTAAAATACTAACATGCCTGGAGTATAAACTGATAAATATTTCATTGAAAACAGTAAACAAATAAAATAGAACCTGTTGATGACAAGATGACAACAGCTTAAGGAGGCTGTTCCTCCCAACCAAACTCTTGGAGAGTGCTTAGACAACACTTCCTCAGGACCCTCAAGCTTGTTCCTGGTCTTCTTGGCTGAGAACTAGGTGGAGAAAACAACTTTAAGACCTCTGTCACCTGACTGGTCCAATTACCTCAGTAATTAAAATATGCTCTCAGCAGTATGAACTTCAGCCTAAAAGCTGCAACAAGTTCAGTTTCAGCAGTTAACCCCTCAACACACTTCAGTAATCCCCTCCATTGAATTTCTCTTGAGTAAATTCATTCACCTTGAATGATCCTCTCTAGAATGAGCATCCTCAACTCTCTTTGATGGGAAATTTTATAGAGATGCCTAGGTCAGTTTTCATTTAGTGAGCCACCTGCTCTGATTCCACTTTCTTGGGGAATCATGACCACAAATATAGGGAAGTTGCCACCTGCAACAGTTGGAAGTGGTTTGAGGATGCTGCCACTTGTCAGTTTTCTCTCCACCTAGTCTCCTCCATCAATTAACCAGTAAACACTCTTTTAACAGCTTCCCTAAGCTGTTGTCTTATCATTTATTTATTTATAAATAAAATATTCTGAATTACATTAAATATTCTTGACCCCACTGGGTCATCAATTATAACTTAGCATAAAATTTAACACAATGTTCCTCAAATAACATCAAATTGTTTTTGCAAATTGGGGCATGTGACATACACACCCCCTTAAATTATAACATCGTCCTCGATGTTATTTATTCCTCGTCCTCAAAGTTCCCCTGAAATAGAATTGGATATGCATCCTGCATATGGCTTTCCAATTCCCAGGTGGCTTCCTCTGGACTAAAGTGCTTCCATTGCACCTTCACTTGTCCAATGGTGCGGTTCCGAAGTGAGATCTTTCTCTACTCGAGGATACAGCCCGGTTCCACCAAAAAATATCCTTCGGGTTCCACCTGCACATAATTCCAATTAATAACATGAGTAGCATCATGTACATATTTTTTAATACGGAAATGTGAAAACATTTTGAACTCTTAAATTTGGTGGTAAAGCTAACTGATAGGCTACCTGTCTGACTCTGGACAGTATTTCAAAAAGACCACAATATTGAGGTGCTAGTTTGGCACAACTACCCAACTTTAGAGAACTCTTTTTGGGTCTCACCTTAATGAAAACAAGTTCACCTACTTGGAACTCCTTTGGAGTTCGTTTCAAGTCTGCTTGACTTTTCTGTCGATCTTCCGCAATTTTCAAATTACCTTGTACCTGCTTTACAATTACTTCCATTTCTTTCAATAATTCAGGTCCTAATACTAACCTGTCCACTGGATTACTCCAAGAGATGGGAGTATTACATTTCCTTCCATACAGAATTTCGAAAGGACTATACCTAGCTGAAGCTTGATAATGATTATTGTAAGCAAATTCTACCAGGTGTAAATAATCTTCCCATTTACCTGGTTGCTCCTTTACATACATTCTAAGTAGATCTTCCAGTACCTGATTTACTCTTTCAGTCTGTCCATCAGTTTGAAGATGGAAAGAGGTACTAAAATTTAACATGGTATTTAATCCTTTAAACAAGGATCTCCAAAAATTACCTGTAAATTTAGGGTCTCGGTCTGAAATTATGACCTTCGGTATCCCATGCAATCGAAAAATTTGTTTTAAGAAAATATTAGCTATATTTGTAGCTTTATAAGTAGTTTTTACAGGTATAAAATGGGCTGCTTTACTCAGTTTGTCAACCAATACCATTATGGAGTCATTTAAGTTCTGATTTTTAGGCAGTCTAGTAACAAAATCAAGGCTAATTATCTCCCATTTCTAGCTAGGGATAGGAAAAGGATGAAGTAGCCCAGCTGGATGCTGATGTTCAGTTTTTACTTGCTGACATTCAAAGCATCTAGCAATATATTCTGCCAGTCCAGTCTTCATGTTTGGCCATGAATAATCTTTTCTTAGCATTGTTATAGTTTTCTAATAACCTGGATGCTCTGAATAAGGAGTTTTATGAATTTCATCTAAAATTGATAACTTAATCTTAGGTACGATACATATAATCTGTCTTTATATAGTAATAATCCTTTTTCATTCAAGCTATACCCTGTACTTAGACTTTCTATTAGATTTTATTTTGCTCTCACTTGTAACTTTAGGTAATTTTCATCTTGTTCTAATCCCGCTTTAAGCTGTTCTTCCAAATCTGTTGTATAAGTGCTGATAGCTGCTGTAAAATTCAGATTTGCATTTCTACTTAATGCATCAACAACTTTATTCTCCTTTCCTTTTGTTGGAATATAATCCGTCGGGATTATACGTTATTGTAAATATTAGGAATATGAAGAGACTCTCGGATGTGTGATCCCAAGAGTCATATTAGATGTATAAATAAAGGCATTCTATGGAGAAATAATAAGTATTCGGGAGTTATTCCACCTGACAGTGGTATCAGAGCTCCATAACTCCTGCCTGCATGCTTTCCAGTCCATTTCCAGACTCCTAGCACATTAATGTGCCTGCTCTCTGCTCAGGGTTGAACGTTCTAGACATTCTGTACACACTCAGAATCATTATCATTTTGTTGCCCACCTACTTGTTGTTCATTAGTCTGCATCCGAGCGTTTCTCTTCCAACCTTCGTGCATTCATTGTATGTGTTATAGTCACAGACCTGAGTTGAGGAATAACTAGCATCTAAGGTATGAAACAATCCATTGGATGATATGTTATTAATTATTTCCTCGAACCTCTGCACATTTTCGATTGTTCTTTGCCAGAAAATTGAAGTGCTCAAAACACTGTTATACCTAACCCTAATTCCTAGTTGCACTCTCTCTTCTTACCATTCAATTTTTACCCATCGCATCTCCACCGAGAGTTTCACAATAGTAATAGTATTGTGTATTTTGAGTGTGAGCTGCTTTCTATGGGTGGACAACAACCTACATCTTCTATTATTCCTGTAACTCTCAAATTTTATGACAGTCTCCCATTAAAACTTTCTTTGTGAATGTGTTCTCTCATAGAGATCTAAGGGATTGTAGCAGTGAAATATTGGTGAAACCCATGGAGTCCATATATCGCTCTCCCAGGTGCATGGGCACTTCCCAACTTGTAATCTAATTCTGATATCTCTTGTGAAAACTGCGAAAAGGCTGTTGCAATTTGAGGCTCTCAATATATTGTTGCTTGGATACTGAAGGTTATGCACAAAAGATCATTCTCTTGCTACTATGAGAGGTTGATACTAAAGCTGTGATGACTCTTGATGTTGTGAGTTCTTTGAAGAATGATAACTGAAGATTGCTGGTGGAAAATCTATAGCTGAAGATTCACGTTGTGGAGGAGCTGTTGCGTGAAAAGTTTCTTTTCTACGAATTGAAGTTGCGTATCAGACCTTCAAGGACCATGAAAGTTGATTATTGATGTTGCTGCGATCGTTTTGGAGAATGTAGATTCAAATCATCATACAATTGTGTGAAGTGTTACTACGTTGGTTGAAGCTATCCTGCTGCTGTGAGTCCAGTGAAGACCGCTCGTATTGCTTGGAACTGTTGCGTGAAGAATTTCTTCTTCCTGAATTGCTGCGAACTGAAGCTGCTTATATCCACTCAAACGCCCGAAGGTGCATTTTGGATATATGATACCATCAAGGACTGCGTATGTTGAGAAGACATTTTTGTGACTTTTTGCAATCTTCCTGGAGAGGGTTGTGCAATCTGCCACTCCCTCCTCACATCTGCGACCACCATTTGAAGCTATCAGAACTGTGCGTTTTATCCTCTTTCTTGGAGCTATGACTACCAAATCTGGAGACAACGATCTACAATTGATTGTGAAGTTGCTGCGACCTGCCAAGAAAATTGTTGAGAGTTGTGAACTTGTGGAAGACTATGCTTGAGCCTGTGTGTACAAACTGAATTTGGACGTGAGTGATTTGCAAAAGGCTGAGAGAGCTTGTTGAAAGAATCACGCTAGTGGAGGTAAAACCCTTTTACAATTTTTGTTGCAATTTTTTGTGACTATTGGGAACTACAAAAACCCTAATTTCTACCCTAGAACTATGCATGGAGTTTAATTGGTAAATGTTGCACATGTCTTCCTTTGCGTTGGTGAGAGATTTTTTTCTACTAGTTTGAAAGCCATTGAAAGCATATTTAAAGTTGGTATTGTAGGCTTGAGAGGATTAAATTTGTATTTCAAAGTTTGTATGACAATAGCAGAGACATTGACATTGTTGTAAAGCTTGAGGAAGGTGGCAGAGACTTAGACCTGCACCTTTACTCTTTCTTTTTTTTTCTCCTGTTGTTTTAGTTGCAAGATTCAATCACATAAGATGCAATCTATAGCATCTGTAGTTGGTGCCACTCTCACTGGCAAAGAATCACTTTGCTTTGCTCAAAAATCAAAGAACCACACCAAAGACCAATCCAATGATCATCCCAAAGGAGAAAGCAGCAAGAGAGGCAGAGGAAGAAGAAACTTCAGAGGTAGAGGAGGTAGAAACAACTCCAGCAAAAGATCAGATTTGAAGTGCAAGCGTTGTGGAAAGATTGGACACACAACAGATCAGTGTTGGGCTTCGTGGGACTCCATCAAAGACAGACATAACCAGAAGAAAGATGACAATAAGAACCAAGATGCTAGTAAATCTTCAGATTCTGCTCATTGTATTGTTGCACATTGTAATCTTGGTATTAATGAAATGACTTCACTTTCATCTTACACAGATTGTTGGCTACTTGATACTGGTGCAACATCACACATGAATTTTAGAAAAGACTGTTTTGAAGAACTTAATGAAACAATAAATGACATAGTTTACTTTGCAGATAAGTCAAGTCTTAAACCATAGGGAATGGGCACCATTCGGCTGAAGATGCCTGGATTCCCTGATTTTTTGTTGAAGAATGTTCTTTATCTTCCAGAGTTGCAGAGAAGCCTGCTGTCCTTGGTGCAGATTCGACAGCAAGGCCATTCAATCCACATGTTTGATGGAGTCGTAGAAATAAGAAAGTCCTCTAACAACCAAGTCATCATGATTGGATACGAAGATGGGAAGCTGCTGAAGCTAAAGGGTTCATCTGCAAGGGTTCAGAACTATGCCTACCTCTCTCAGCATGAAGAAGGTAATTTGTCATCAAGTTTATTGTGGCATGCAAGATTTGGTCATCTGAATTATAACAGTCTTCGTTTGTTGAGAAAGAATGGTGTATTTGGTTTTCCCACCATTCCCAAAGAGAAGAGCAAATGTGATGCATGTATATTAGGGAAACACAGTAGGCTGCCATTCCATGAATCTAATTTCAGAGCAAGTAGGAAATTAGAATTAGTGCATTCTGATTTATGTGGCCCAATGCCAATTCCTTCTGCCAATGGGAATAAGTATTTTATGACCTTTGTTGATGACTACTCAAGAATGTGCTGGATTTACTCATTAAAGGCAAAATCAGAAGCATTTCAAACATTCAAGGAATTTCATTCATTGATAGAAAAACAAGCACAATCTAAAATTGGTACACTTCGTACTGACAATGGGAAAGAGTACACTTCAAATGCTTTTGAAGATTATCTTCACCAACATGGAATTGCACATCAGACTATAGTTCCATACAATCCTCAACAAAACAGTGTAGCAGAAAGAATGAACAGAACCATAATGAATATGGTACGCTCAATGATGTTTTTTAAGAATGTAAAACTAATGTTTTGGGGTGATGCAGTGAAATGTGCAGCCTATTTGAGAAACAGAAGTCCCTCAAATGCTCTTGATAACAAGACTCCACAGGAAATGTGGTTTGGCCATCTCCCTTCAGTAAGGCATCTCAGAGTTTTTGGTTCCACCTGTTATGCCTTGATTCCAAAGGAGCAAAGAAACAAGCTTGGTGCTAAACAATAAAGAAACTCCAAGGCATACCATCTGTATGATGAGGTAAACAAGAATTTTGTTATTTCCAGAGATGTCATTTTTCTTGAGACTAATAAAAATGACCAGTCCATTGAGAGACAGCTTGATCATTTGGAAAAATATCCCCATCCAAAAAAATATTTTGAAAATGAATATGAAATTCCAAACCTTGAAGGGGGGATTCCTATTCTGGATCAACCTTTGGAATTTCCATATGAAGCACCAACTCCCCCGCAT
>LPNX011165868.1:63731-111330 GCA_001517045.1 Pseudotsuga menziesii
CTATAAAGCATCCATAAAGAAAGATTTGAAAAATATCTTTGAAATGACAGATATGGGACATCTCCACTATTACTTAGGAATTGAAGTCACTCAACATCCTAAGTACATATTCCTATCTCAGAAAAAATATGTTGGAGAACTACTAGACAATTTTTTCATGACAGAATGCAACCCTATCTCTACTCCAATGGAACAGAAAATGAAGCTCACATCAAGCGAAGGAAAAGAATTTGAGGATGCGACCAAGTATCGACAACTTGTAGGAAGACTTATCTACCTTACAACAACTAGACCAGATATTTTTTATGTTGTTGGCATACTTTCAATGTTCATGCATAAACCTTGTGAAGGACACTGGTCAGCTGCAAAAATAGTTCTAAGATACTTGAAGGGGACTCAAGACGTGGGACTCAAGTACTCTAAGGTGGATGACTTCAAACTTATTGGGTACTCAGACTCAGACTTTTTTGGCGATAAGGAGACAGGAGTATCAACTTCTGGATACACTATGAGTCTTGGATCAGAAGCTATCTCATGGAGATCACGCAAACAGTCAGTTCCGGAAGATTCAACAGCATAAGCAGAATATGTGGTTGCAGCTGAAGCAACGAAAGAAATAGTATGGCTTAGGAAGATACTTGAAGATTTGCAAGAAAAACAAGAGAAGTCCACTCCATTATTGATCGACAATACTTCTGCAATCAAGCTGGCTAAGAGTCCTAGACTCCATGATCGAACCAAACACATCAACACAAAGTATCGATTCGACATCATGTAGAGGCCAAGACAGTCCATCTTCGACATTGTTCCACAAATGATCAAGTTGCAGACATCTTCACCAAAGTGCTTGGACGAGAAAAATTTGAAAGATTCAGAAACATGCTCGGACTTACTAACACCCCTTCAGATTAAGGGGGGGATTGTTGGAATATAATCCGTCGGGATTATACATTATTATAAATATTAGGAATATGAAGAGACTCTCGGATGTGCGATCCCAAGAGTCATCTTAGATGTATAAATAAAGGCATTCTATGGAGAAATAATAAGTATTCGGGAGTTATTCCACTTGACACCTTTGATGTGTTGAATTTCAAAATCGTATTCACTTAGAAAAGCTAGCCACCTAGCTTGCCTAACATTCAGGTTGGGTTGATCTAACCAATATTTCAATCCCTTATTATCCGTCATTAAGATAAACTTTCTTCCAATTAAATGATGACGCCACATCTTTAAAGCATGCATGACAACAACTAATTCTAAGTCGTAGGTCGCATAATTATTTTCATGAATCTTTAATTTCCTAGACTCATAAGCAATGACATGTCCTTCCTGAGTCAATATTCCACCTAAACCGTCATTGCAGGCGTCAATACATACTATAAAATATTTATTAGGGTCAACAATTCTTAAAATTGGTGTGCTGGTTAATAAGGTTTTTAAATTTTTAAAACTATCTTTGCACTTCTGATTCCATCAAATTTCTTCCCCTTTTTCTGCAAAGAGATTATCGGATTTGTAATTCTCGAAAACCCTTCGATGAACCTCCGGTAATAACTGGTAATCGCCATGAATGATTGGACATCAGTTATGTCTTTTGGGACTGGTCAATCTTTGATTGCCTTTATCTTTTCGGGGTCCACCGAAATTCCTTCTTTAGTCACCACATGACCTAAGTACTGGATTTTATATTTAAAGAAGTCGCATTTATTAAATTTCGCAAAAAATTGATGCTCTCGAAACTCTTGCAGGACAATTTTTAAGTGTTCTTTATGTTCTTCTTCAAATTACGAATAAATTAATATGTCGTCGATAAACACGACCACAAATTTATCCAGATATTTGTGCATTACATTATTCATTAGACACATAAAAACAGCTAGAGTGTTAGTAAGCCCGAAAGGCATAACAACAAACTCGTAATGTCCATATCGATTTCTAAAAGTTGTTTTAAAGATGTCTTCATATTTAATTCTGACTTGGTGATATTCAGACCGTAAGTCAATCTTTGAAAACACCGTGGCTCCACGTAGTTGATCAAACATATCATCTATGAGAGGTAACGGGTATCTGTTCTTGATAGTCATCTTATTTAATTGACGATAATCTATGCATAGTCATAGAGTTTCGTCCTTTTTCTTAACAAAGATGACATGTGCCCCCCAGGGAGACACACAGGGTCTAATGTAATTCTTATCAATAAGTTCATTTAACTGTGACTTAAGTTCATTTAGTTCGATTATATTCATCCAATAAGGGGATTTTGAGCTGGGAACTGCACCAGGTACCAATTCAATGGTACAATCTAGTTCCTGTTTCGGAGGCAGTCCCGCAATTTCTTCCAGAAATACATTTGAATATTCCTTTAGAACTGGTATATCCTCAAATTTTAATTTATCTATGTTGTTCAGGTTTTCTTCATTGGTTACTGTTACTGCATAAGCCTTACAACCTTTCCTAATAGCTCTCTTAAGCTGTAGAGCAGAGATCTGCCTTACAACTATTTTCCTAGGGATTCCCTTTACACTTATTAATTTTCCATCGTTATTTATACAAGTAAAGGTTTTATCAAAGCAATTCAAGACCACCCTATGCTGCTCTAACCAATCCATACCAATTAATATATCATATGAACCTAAATGTAGTACATTGAGCTTAACAAAAATTTCAAACTGATCCATAGTTACTGCACAATTCTTTAGAAAGCTAATTACCTTTCCCTTTGCACCAGTACCTAACTGAACTAACCAAGAACTTGCAAACTTTTCAACTAGAAGTTTACACTTTTCTACCAAGTTAGAAGAAATATAGCTTAAACTAGCTCCTGGATCAATTAAAATAGATATGGGTATTTTATTTATCTTACCTTCCACTTCCACCATGGAAGTTTGATAATCTGCTTGTCGATTCTATAATGCTGTATTGATCCTGGGCATTGTCCTCACTAGATCACCAACAGTCATCTCCTCCTGTATTGTGTGGATGTTGCTGACAGTCTTCTTCCGATTGGGACAGACTGATGCATAATGCAGACCATTGCATTCCCAACACTTTATGGGTTCTTTTCGTTCAAAGTTCTTTGTGTAGTTACTGTGATTGGTAGCACACTCTTTATTCTTTTGATTGTTCTGAATGGTCTGTGAATTGCTTTTATTCCCATGGAAATTCTTATTAGGAAAATTTCTGGTGTTATTATTTTTAGAATTTTGATTAGGTACAAACTGTTTCTTCTTTTGATCAAATTATTATTCCTTTTGGCCTTCCAGTTGGGCATACTCTCATTTTTATGATTATGTTCATAACAGAAATTCGCTTTTCTCATGGGTTCTTCTAGAGTTCTCGGATTGTCATACTCAATACTGTCCTTTATATGATAAGGTAAACAAATAAGAAACCGCTGTACCTTAGGTTTCTCGTCCACAATGTATGCCACATACCTGAACAAACTTAGAAACTTACTATTCAGTTCTTTCATATTCATTGTACCTAGTTTTAACTCATAGAATTCCTTAGCCCTTTCTTCATAGTACTGTTAAGATAAACAATTATTTTTGAAGTATTTCTTGAATGTGCTCCAATTTATGTTTTTCTCTCTTATACCTTTCACTCTTTTTAAGTCCCGCCACCATATATCAGCTTTCCCTGTAAGATTATAGATAGCCATCCTGGCCTTCAGTTGATTAGAATAGTTATAAATCTGGAAGTACTTCTTCATCCCGGATAGCCAGGATTCCACTTCCTCTTCCTTTTCAGTTTCTCCATTAAATGTTGGCAGCTTGATCTTCTTGAACCCCCCATAGATTTCCTGATAAGGTTTGTATTTTCTTTTCCTAGTATGGTGGTTATCCTCACTACTGTCACTAGTATAATGAGAGTTATGTTTATCACCATATACTTTGGAAGATGAGCTACTTTCATTTTTAACCTGTTTAGTCTTTTTATATTTATGTTGATAACCTATATCTTTAGAATCAACTCTTTTACCCTTTCCCTCGGTATGAAATATTTTTATTAAGATCTGATTTAGCTCCTCTTGAGCTCTCAGAATCCTCTCATTTTCTTTCTTAACTGATTCCATTTCTAATTTTAATTATTTAACTGTTTGTAGTAGTTCGGAAGAATTATTGGTTATATCTTCTTGTATAGGTTTTTTTTGTAGATTATCTCATTCAGTGTAAGGAGATTCCTCTTTTGCATATTCTTCCAATCTTCCCATACCTGTCATTAACTCAAAAACAAGTTTCTCTATGTGTATCATTCAAAGAAAGCAACATCAGCATAATTATTTAAATTTACTGTTCCATATAAGCAAGTTGAGCTTCATTAAGTGCTAGTGTTTGAACCTTGAGCTCTGATACCACATGTAATAACCCTAAATTTCATAAAAAATTAAATTTTTTAAAGTGACATAAAATGTTTTAAGTCGCAGCTAAGTAACTGCAAGCGATTAGCGGAAAATGAAATAGTTCAACAAAGGTTAAGGGATTGTTTCAATAAAAGAAGTTGTAACTAAAGGATGTAATCTTAAATACCTGTGTTAATTCTATTAATGATTAAACAACTTTAATTTCAACCAAGTTAGAAAGAGGTCTTGTATTTAGTTGCTGCTAGATATACTGATGATTTACTTTTGTCAAGTAGGTAAGAAATATTGTTTGAGATCGGGGCTTACTTAGCGTTCTGCTAACTCAAATGGATTACTGGTTCTTACAGGTTTAGTAGGTAAGCCTAAGATCTTGTAGGTGTTTATTTTAAATTACGTCGAGAAAATTACTTTCCTAGCATGTTAAGATGCTAGTATAAGAAAAGGTTAAAATAAGCTGCTAGCCTTCGAGGAGGTAAAGTAAAATTCTCTTTTGTTGTTCTGAATCTATGAAAGTATTTATAACTGAAGCCATACTGAATTTTCATCAAAAAACACAATCAATGTTTTATAATACAAGAGCAAGTTCTTACCAAGGTTCCTTCAGTCGTATGATGATTATCTTTCAAAAGTTTATAGTAAATGGTCATTTATAAATTCCCATAGTGAGCATAGAGCTCATGGTTTTGGTTCATATTTACTTCGATTGATTAGTGATCTCACAGCTATTTTTACTTCAATAATCTATGTGTCCTACTCTTTAAGCATGAACATGTTCCTATGTTTTTTTATTGTAAATTTAACAATGAGTGATTAGACTCTTTATGAGAAATTCTCCAAATAATGTTAGTCTTCAGTTTTCTTGAAGACTCCCTCATTTATCTACATCAAGATTGTGTGTTGATAAGTTTAAGGCTTTTCTAGTTGACAAAAGTCATAAACTATGTCATATCTATTCCCTATTTTCTTTTACTAGTTCTAAAACAACACCAAACTTGTTCGACTTGTTTGCAAGCATGAAAATATTATTGGATCAAATAGTAACCAAGTTGTGTTCATAGTATTCAAATTATAACCATAATACAATTATTATTTCAAGTTATAATAACTATGATAACTTATAACCTAATAGTATTTAAGTTATAATATCTGAGTTAACTTATATCCTAAGGTAGTATTACCTACCTATCAACTACTATGATGTAGTTGAAATGATGGCAAACACATCTTATAAAGTTTTTATCCTATACTATATTTGTTTCCATGGCATTTAGAATCAATGGCATGATTCTTATCATTAGCAATCATATGTTATATGGTGTTTGCAATGATAGATTTGTAAAATGTTTTGTGCAGCGCTGACTTAAGGTTTTGACCCACACTTGTTGAGATTTTTGGAAGGGCACGTGGATAGGATCTCCTCCATTCGTTGGTTGACTTATAATGCTGCAAACCCCACTCCTTTGTATTTTCAGACAGAGGGCTCTTCTCCTTGCTGGCCGAGCTGTGAGCTCGCGGCCATGAGAGGCTTGTAACCTCCTCAATCGTTGGGCATTTCTCCTGCAAATTCTATATCATGACTGTTGGGTATCGTAGTTTATCGTTTGGTTTCTCCTGTGTGTTGAAGACGACACTGCGGGTGTGGTTGTTGGTTTCTCCAAGTAGCTTGAAGTCTGTAATTTGTCTTACTCCTGCAACTGCTCACCCATGGCTTCTGTATTGTGAACTTGAGTCAGTTTCCTTGCTTTCTCTGTCGCAGAGTTGACTTCAAGGGTTCTTGCCTTCGGTTCGGTTCCATCGATCTGGTGTGGCCATCTCTTCTCGGTTTTGACTTTCAGTTCACAGGTAAACTTTACCTATCTCCATTTCTCTTTACATTTGATTATCCATACTAGGTTTTTTTACCATTGATGCAAACAGAGTTTAAATGATGTTTTGGTTTGGTTTTACAGGTTCCTACTACCGGCTTCAAACTGTGGGTGGAAAAATGATCTCATACATCAGTCTTTTTCTTGGGATTCCATCTGGTAAGCCCCAATCCCATTGAGGGTTCTTCCTGCATGTGGTTTTGGTTGTTGGAAGTGGTTCCTGTGGGTGAATACACGACTTCGGTTCTCTGTTGGTTATGATTTATAACTTGCTTATTGTATGACCATGTTTTATTTAAAACCCTCATTTTACTTTGTTTTGGGTAACACATGCTCTTGAAGCTGTGATGTAAATATGGTTTTTATAAGAAGTTTTAGCCTTACGGCCTAAGCAATGTAAATGCTTTTGTTTATATTTTAAAAAGAGCCCAGCTCTGAGCTCAGAGAGGCTTATCGACCTCTGTCTAGTGTTACTTCAGTTTTTACAGTGAACTTAAAAATGGAAGACTGTGAAAATAGTTAGGGTTGTAATGTGAGTTGGATTTTAATTCTCTTGTCAGTAATATATTTTGTTACGGTTTAATATAAAATATTTTTGTTCATACTTGGTTTTATTAGCAAGCCGGAGATTCGACCCTTCGATGCTAAAGGCTATAAGCCTATCTTTAAATAAGGATTCTGTATTTGTGAATGGTTAATTTAATATTGGTTATTTTTGTCCAAAATTTTGTATATGTAACGTTTTCATTAATAGCTTGTATTATAATGATTTTTAATGCACTATTTATGGGAAGATCACTATGTTTTT
The DNA here is from genome assembly GCA_001517045.1 of Pseudotsuga menziesii. Taxonomy (NCBI): domain Eukaryota; kingdom Viridiplantae; phylum Streptophyta; class Pinopsida; order Pinales; family Pinaceae; genus Pseudotsuga; species Pseudotsuga menziesii. The sequence continues at coordinate 70,771 of LPNX011165868.1, forward strand.
AAGGATGATGGTTAACTCTGTTTTTGGCTTTTAAAGGGTTAATCATTGTAAAAACCCTACAATTTAATAATATCCTTATTTATACTTAAAGAACTCTTAGCTCTGTTTGATAATAAGAAAATAGTTGATAGTATTACCTACAATTATTAGTTCGATGCTAGCTCTGTTTGTTTAATAATTCTTCAATAATTTTTACAGTTTGTTTTTAATTCTTAGTTAAGAAAATAATTAGGGTTTTAATGCAGCATACTTGAAAATTAGGATATGGTTATATTTTAGTATTTTCTGTAGCTTTAAAAGGATTATAGAAGAATCCTTTGGTCTTAGACAAAGACACACAGTGTCTGGAATTTCAATGTTATAAAATGTTTTACAAATTTCTTTTTACATGGTTTTAGATGCTAGCCTACTTACTTTACTTATGTTTAAATGTTAAACCATAATATCTATATTTTTTCAGAATACTAATACTGGAATTACTTTTATAATAATATTATTACTGTTCTCTTACATACCTATTTTTTTTTGTTTAGTTTAGCTGAAGTAAATAAATAAAGACAATATTTAATACTGGTATATAGTAAAATTCATAAACAAATGAAGTAAAATCTAGTTATTGTTCTCATTTAAGTAAAAGAATCATCTCATTCACCTAAACAACCCAGCTGTACTAGAGTACTACCCGAGTCAGGTGTGGAAAAATATAGTTTGAGAATTCTAATTCTATCTGTTCCATCTTTTACATATTCATTTCTATTTCTATCATAATCTATAATTTTACCAAATCTAACATTACTTAGTTATTCTTCTTTCATAAACCCTAAAATACTAACATGCACGTAGTAGAAACTAAGAAATATTTCATTGAAAACAATAAACAAATAAAATAGAACCTGTTGATGACAAGACGACAACAACTTAAGGAGGTTGTTCCTTCCAACCGAACTCCTCAAGAGCGCTCAGACAACGCTTCCTCAGGAACCCTGAGCTTGTTCCTGGTCTTCTTGGCTGAGAACTGGGTGGAGAAAACAACTTTAAGACCTCTGTCACCTGACTGGTCTAATTACCTTAGTAATTAAAATATGCTCTCAACAGTATGAACTTCGGCCTAGAAGCTGCAACAAGTTCAGTCTCAGCAGTTAACCCCTCAAACACACTTCAGTAATCCCCTCCATTGAATTTCTCTTGAGTAAACTCTTTCACCCTGAATGATCCTCTCTAGAATGAGCAACCTCAGCTCTCTTCAATGGGAAATTTTATAGAGATGCCTAAGTCTTCTGGGTTAGTTTTCATTTAATGAGCCACCTGCTCTGATTCCACTTTATTGGGGAATCATGACCACAAATATAGGGAAGTTGCCACCTACAACAATTGGAAGTGGTTTGAGGATGCTGCCACTTGTCAGTTTGCTATCCACCCAGTCTCCTCCACCAATTAACCAGTAAACACTCTTTTAACAGCTTCCCTAAGCTGTTGTCTCATCATTTATTTATTTATAAATAAAATATTCTGAATTACATTAAATATTCTTGACCCCACTGGGTCATCAATTACAACTTAGCATAAAATTTAACACAATGTTCCTCAAATAACATTAAATTGTTTTTGCAAATTGGGGCATGTGACAAGATTCTTGTCTGGTTCTCGATCTGGAACCTCTCAAATAGCGACTGGATAGGGCCTTTTGCTAGCACATGCCTCGTATGGATTCTTGTCAACGAGATCCATCCATGGTGACCTATTCACCGGTATCATATTGTGTCGACTGCCTCTGCTCAGAATTATTGTACAATACCTCTCCTTACTCTAGCTGTCCAAAGGTAGGTACTTATCGGGCGGGTTAAAATGAGTGATATCCATTTCTAGTAGCTTAAGAACCGGTTTAACCGGTATACCCGGCAGTAGTATAGTTTCATTTTTAACAATGTCCACAGCTTGTTGAACTAGACATTTCACTTTGTTCTCACCCTTTTCATATTGCATTTTTTAAAGGGTTTTTTGTTTTGTTTTCTAGAATTAGTTTTATCTTTGCCAAGAGAGAATGCATTGAGTTGTGCCAGTTTTGAAAGAGTTTCTTTATGTGTTTTCTAGAATAGGTTTTCTCTTTGCCAAGGGAGAATGTAGACAAGAGCAGGTTGTTATCCTTTTAAATCTATCAAGGAGAACTGTAACTGGAAATTGAATATGACGCATAAAAAAGAAATGAATTCAAAACATAATCCAATGATGGTGCGTTAGTGTTAATCATTTTGATGACACTGGGGGATTATCTGCTAATTTAAGGTAAATGCTTATCTCATTATTTTTTATTTTTATTTTCTTTCCATTGTATTAAACTGAGTATTGAATATTTAATCATTTTGATGACAATAGGGATTATCTGCTAATTTAAGGTAAATGCTTATCTCATTACTTTTTTTATTTTATTTTAATTTTTTTTTCATTGTATTAAACTGAGTACTGAATATTTAAGCGTTGAATTTGTGTATTTCTATTCCATAAATAAATCTCTTCTATGGATAAGAGATTATGCTCATTTTGAAACATTATAAGAAATTCACATTTTGTAAGGAACGAAACATTCCTATAATCCTCGACAAAGAATCTAGGTTGAAGACCTTCTCATCTATAGCAATACTTCGTTCCTCTTAAGCAACTAAAACGATCCCAAAATTATTAATTGGTGCCTTTTTTCGTGTTGCCTTTACTAATAGAAGAAACAATAGTACTAAACAAGTGACATTGGATTCTATAGCGATAATCATGTCCTGGCTTTTTTTCTTGGTAGACGCTTATATGTCTGATGACTTTCTTCCCAGCTTTTGTAACCAACATCTCATGCCTTCCTCCCTCATTCAGAGCTTGACTTCTTGGGTGTATCATATTTTTCATAGTTTGCCTCATGCCCAGGGCTGGGTAAATTTATATTTTTTGGGATAATTAATGTGGATTTATTAATTTTATTAGTTAAATAAATTGATTAAAAACTTAATATTTTATTTAGCAATTTTTTTTTAATGAAGTGTGCAATTAATTTATTGTTGTCAATTGAAGTGTAAATTTTTTTAAAGCCCTTCTTCATAGAAGGACAACATGGATATATACCCTTCTAACTGAAATTAAGACGATCCCTTCAAATTTGATCCCTACCCACCACAAACAACTCTGCCAGATATCTAGTTTGTTTCAAATTCGTTGTATTATTACATTGCGGTCTTGCAATAGATGTTATAAAGTCTTGCAATCGATGCCAAACAACTTTTTATTTCAAGAAGACAAATCTGCTCTCAATTGGAAGATGAACACTTATGCATGAGCAATTGGAAGATTTTATGCATATTTTTTATAACTGACATTTTGTTTTTATTTTTTTGTCATTAGATGATGAAACTGTCTATTTTAAGACAGCTAAAAAGTTTATTTGTATGTGTTTTTAGTAGGTGTAACAGTCTAAGATGGACTGAAAAGGAACTCCTGGAATCTTATGCCACACGATGTCTATTGAGCTTGGACAAATGTGATGTTATAAATATAAAATTATGATTTTTTTTAAAGAAAAGAAGGTGAAAAACATTTACATTAAAAATTAATAAATAAATTATTATGGAAAATTAGGAGAATTAGATTAGGTGTAACGTGTAAAGTATGTCGTAGTTTAGCTTTTATTAATGAGAGACTTTTATTTAATTTTTAACCATATAGGATTATTTACAATTTGGAAAAACATATGACTGTATGGTTTCACCCTACACCCAACTAGATTTATTGTAAAGTTAAAATTGTGTCTTAATTTTTGTCAAATTCTTATTATTGTAAATTTATAACAGCGCATTAAAATTTTACCAAATTCATATGAGATTTGTTATTGAAAGAAAAAACACCTTTGTAATAAGATTAGCTTGCTTCATATATAGATGCCAACAACCACATGAGTGAAACATGAGCCTATCCAGTGTCAAGAGGGATCAAATATATAGCAATGCAAACATTTACTTAATTATTTGCACTCTAAAAAAATTCGCACTTTAAAAGATTTGCTCCCCCTTTATGCTTGATAAATATGGGAGCCATCTAGTCTTCTAGTAAACTTCCATTCAATTCTCAAGATCATGTAATATAAAAAGTTAAAGTTCTCATAAATCTAGAATTATATTCAACTTTTAATGATTTAGGTTAATTAAGAGTTGGACAAATACTTAAGGGCATCGTTCCACTATATATAGTTCTTAGATCATTATCGGATTATGCTCATTAATCATGCTTGAAATTGTTGTCAAATTCTTATCAAATTTATCACAAATAAAATTATTTATCACAAGATTAATTTATTCTCTCTCTCTCTCTCTCTCTCTCACACACACACACACACACACAACTTAATAATAAATTATGAAGTGATTAAACTTTTTTTTCCAAAGAAAAAAATCCTTTATATTAATAAAAATATACTTGTTCCAGTCTGTACATTGTTTGTTACATAGATCATAAGGAGCATAAATATTCCAACTACTATTCCACACTTATACAAAAATACCTCATAAAATAAAACAAAAACCTTTTTCTTTCAACCAACTTAACACTACAAAATGATATATGATAATTTTAAACTAATTAAAGGAGGAAAAACATGACATTGATTTCCTTATTGTCCACATATTTTGAAAAGCAGAAGGTACCCAAGGCCATCTACAGAGCTTCTTTGGGAAGCTCATCCTCTTTACTGTTCAATTCCCAAAGAATGTGCACACATGATATCCATTGAAAGGAATTGATAGGGATGCGTATTTCTTGAAGAATATTCGAGAGCCAAGCCACTTCGATATATGCACAATTGTTTTCCTAGTCAATAGTTATCTTCGAATCCCCCAACACCTGGATTCAAATTATTCCTTTGAGATTAGCAAAGTGGAGGAGATCCGAGAGGGTTGACAAATTGACCTTCATATTAGAGCCTCTGCTCACTACATACTGGATGCAGAATAATGAGAAGGGATTATGAGCATAACTGAATTGATGCCACATAACAAAGGGTTTCCTTGAATGATCCTGTTAAAGAAGTCCTGTGGGGTTTCCATGTCCAGTAATGGCATTACAGGGAATCTCTTTTTGGTTGACTTAAGATCCTTCCAGTAATCTTGAGTCCCTCTTAAAATGACACTAGAAACTAGAACAATAAATGCTTTGTTATCTTGAAAAATGGATTGGCTCTTCATCCATCAAATTTCGCTGATAAAAACACCGAGGAAAGCTTAAAAACAATAGATGAAATGTTTTTGGCGCCAATTCTACACAATTAAAATAAATCTTGGGGAATCCCATCTGCACTTGGGCTCGAGCTCCGTTGAGACTGTTTGTCAAACCTAAGATGCAAAAGAGCATGAAATAAAAAGGCGTGTTACTAACTTGACACTTTGTTTACAGAGTACACACACATTTGGACTACACCAACCCCTATTCTACCCATAACCCCAAGTTAGAATCTTATTATTAAGAGCCAACCATAAGACCACTTTACATTTGATTAGAACAATCCATTTCCATAAAGACTCCCACCACCATTATTTCTCATGTGGAGCTTGTAACTCAACTTGGGCGCAATAGCCCAACTTTGCAATAAAATCATTGGTCATTGTGATTTTGGACCAAAATAGAGAATCTTCTACATCGAGGAACAACCTTATGATATTCACATAATATATCTACGAAATAATTCCATTCATAAGCTAGGTCCCATACATACCAAGAAAGAGAGAGGATTCCCACCCATCTCCTCCGTGAGATGAAGCAATTAAACTTATATTAATAATAAAACATTAATTAAAACTTCCAAATTAAATACAAATTCTTATTAATTTCCACACACACACACACACACACACAACTTACAAAATGTAAAGCTTCCTTTAGTGGGTCACACACTAACTAATATGTGGAAAAATACATATTTTTTTTTCAATAGAAAAAATGGCCTATCTATTGTTCACTTAATTGAATCAAGATAAGAAATTATATTTTATGTGTATGCATATGCCATAGTTTTTCCTATAGTTATAGGTGGGTTGGTGAAAAGTGGTGGTTAAGTCTCCACAAGTCATCAGTTCAAATCCTCCTGAGGGTTAGAGGTTGAGATTGAGAGCCATCCAAAACAAGGTTGAAGTGTTGGTTGTCCAAGGCAATCCTCATCTTCGCACAATCCTAGTTTAGGAACCTCTCGTGGTGGGAATATAGTTCTTCCATTTAAACTAAGATGAGCCTTGAACAAGGTTACGTGGAGGTTATAAACCCATCCTACGGATGTGGAAGATTCCTCATCCTTGAAAAAAAATGCTAAAAAAGAAAAGTTTTGAAGATATTATTTTGAGGTGAATAATTTATTTTTTTAATAGTATTAAGAAGTGGAAGGAATCCCTCATATAGTAAAAGATAATGATTCCCCAAAGGATAGTGGAGAAGGATAAATACCATTAAATATTGCTCAAAGTTATTTGGAAATTAAATTGTGTATTACACATATCATCTTTTTTTCCTAGGGAAAAAAGATCACAATCGATTGTTTTATTTGTGAAATAAAAACTATGAACCATATTGTTCATATGGCCTATAGGCTATATATAAAACTTCCATGTCCAATATTGTTCAGAGACACATTGTTCTATAATCTTATTATAGAGTCGCTCATAATATAAAACTATAAGATGAGATGTAAAGCTTTGACATAATAAACTGCACAAAAAAATTAAGATAGATCCTAAGCTAGTGTCGCCCATATACATGAACTCATGTATATAAAAAAGGTTCAGGATTATTCTCCTTGATAGATTTCTTATCATGCTTCCATAGGAGGGCCCTTTTCACTTCAAGCTGTAAACCCAATTTGGAGAGGGAGTCATCCAAGTCATTTTTCTCCATATATATATGGTGAATGGAGAAGTGGTCAAAGAAAAGGACCAGCCTTTTGATTTCCCCAATAAGGGGCTTTAAGCAGATATTATGAAGCTGGAACTTGAAATTGAGCCAATTAACCACCAGAAGGGAGTCCCCATAGACCTGAAGCTACTTTATGTCCAAGCGGATAACCAATTTAAGCAGCATATGGATAATAGAGAGTTTCACGAGATTATTTGAGGCAAATCCAATCTTTGAAGAAAATTATAAAAATACATTCATTTAAGAAGACCAAACCACCAATTCCTCCCATGCACGAAGTGCCTGCATAGGTGCCATCAAAGAAAATCCAAGCCATAGTCTTATCAATCAACAAAGTTCGAGGCAAAATAAACTCCAAGCCATTGATTCCTCCCATGTATTACACATATCATCATTAAGTGGTGTATAGCACATGGTGTGGTTGTTGGATGTAATATCATTATATTTAATAATGAACTTATGATATTTGGTATTTACAAGATGGTGTTTATGTTCATTTATAATATATAACTAACTAGCAATTGCCCCAAGAAGGTACAATAATACGCCGATTAGTTAAGTTAGTTTCTTTGTCAAGTAATTAGCAAGGTGTTATATTTCAAGTGTTAATGACTCGAGAATAAAGTAATTATATTTAATTTAAAGTTATCACAATAATTCAATAATGTTCTTATAGGATTCTAAAACCTTGAAACACCAAATTAATTTCTAGATGAAGTTATCAATGTTGGTAAGGGCATCAAGCGTGACTCAACCAAACAAATGATTGTCCCTCTAAGCTGTCACCAGTAGAAATACAAGAGCTTAAAATGAGAAAAATTCGAGCTTGTGGGCATGTTGGATGAGGTATACTGTTCATGCTAAACTATAAACATGGAAAATTTTTAAAGGAACTCAAAAAAATTCTACAGTCCTTAAACATTATTATTTGCAATTCATTGCAGTTAATCGTGTACACCTTAATCAAAAATATGTAACAGATCGAAACATTACTATGCACTCATTCATATGTGTGTGTGTGTGTGAAAACACACTCAGATTAAATCTTAGAGAAAAACATGAAATATTTTTTATCTCAACAAAGACTGAATAATAGTGCACTTAAACTTCCTTGACGGAATCCCATGCCTTTATAAATTGATATTCAATATCTTTTCTACTATCCAAAAACTTCCATCCCCTAAAGCAATAAATTTAGCAGTGTAAGTTGTTTTTTGAAATCATTTCTTTTGTTTGCAAACTCTTTTGTCTTTCGCTAAATCAGTTTCATATTTCTCAATTGCCTACTTAGCTACTACTTCATTCCTCTTCTCTGTATATCTCAAGCGAATTATAATAACATCTTTACATATAGGCTGATTTGGTGCTTCCATACATGGCTCATTATGAGCTTAGTGAGGCATGACATCGACCCTTGAAATTGGAACATGCTTGTCCACAAAAAGCTAGTATCCATAGCTCTTTGATTGGCGGTTTCAAAGCGTATTTTATTTGAATCAATGATAGGATATTTTGATGTACTTTCCCCATGATGGTTCACTTCCTTTATTTCATCATATATGTACTCTTCTCCCTCGTATGTGTGCAAAACACATGCCTTAATTGTCCAAACACAATCCAAGAAGTGCATTTTCTTGGCCTCCTAACCATTTTTAAGGGGGATGTTGTGCATATGGTCAAGTCTTTCTTGAGATGGGTATGCATAGAGCCTGACTTATTTATTTTGGGTAAAATCTATCATCTATTTGAATTGTATATCCACAAACCAAATATCACCTATATCTCAGTCACGTTCACACTTAGTTATACTTGTACTTGGGTTGGATATTCACAAACCTACTCTCATATTATATTTGAGCTTCCTTTTAAGTTGTTCCCTCTCAAGTGCATCTATGTATTTTGGGAAAAATACATAGTGCAGATCTATTTATTTTGGGTAAAATCGATCATCTATTTGAATTTTATATCCACAAACCAAATCTCACCTATATCTCAGTCACCTTCAAAATTAGTTATACTTGGGTTGGATATTCACAAACCCGCTCTCATATTATTTTTGAGCTTCCTTCTAATAGATGATCAAATAACTGCAGGATTACATATATGACATACTTATTACAGTTACAAGAAACTGATTTAATTAGTGAAATCCATTTTTCCTATATTGTTATTCCAAGTTCAATATTATATCTCAAGATGATTCATTGTTTTAGGTTTAATTACAAACAGTGTTAAGAATTGTTGCATTTATAAGGTATGATTAACCTGTGTCTACAATCCCTTTGGATGATCATCCTCAATGGCTCTTTTGTTCCTTGTTCTTGTGAATGTTGTAGGATATGTCAAATGTAAGTTGTTGATTGTGAAGTAAGGTATTTATGGAAGTAGGCAAGGGGGTGTTATCTGGTATTACTTATCCATTCCTTCAATTGTCATTGATTTAGTTTGGTGCAGTCTCCAATGCATTTGTTGATACTTCTGAATGGTTCCATGTATGGTTAGTGTCAAGATCTTGGATACCAAGCATGTCAAGATCATTAATGTGAATATTGCATATAGAGACTAAGCTTGACAAAACTTGTCGTTGCGATATATATTAACCCATATGTGGGCATAAATTTACATATAGAAATATCTATAATATTGAGAAAGCCTATATGGTTACCTCGATAAACCTTACTGTAGTGTAGTTTATCATTTATGTTATTAATTTTTAAACTATTTTATTTAAGAATTTATAGGAAGATTTTTTTTAATAGATAATATGAATTTATAAATATTTGTATAAATATTAAATAAAGTTTAGCATTTTTTTTCTGTTTCTATTTTATTTTATTTAGAGTATTTATATTTAAAAAAATAACAACAATATGCATTTTAAAACTTTTATTAAATTCAAATTTAAAAATAAATTAAAAATCTTGTCACTATAATCTTATTTTTAGGGAATTACAAGGTAGAATAACACTTTAATATTAGGGAATTTAAAGTCAAATACTCTACTTCTATGTAGACTTCAAAATCAAATCAAATAGACTTATAATTTTTAAGCAAGTCTAACATGTATTATTTAGAAAGTTTTTATTCTTTAGAATGTGTTGAGGATGATGTACCTTTTCAATATGAATATACAAAATCAAATATACTTGTATTTTTAAATTAATGTTACCATGTAATATTTAGAAAGTATTGTAGTGTATCAAAAGTGTTGAAATTTATCTGATGGACTTAGTTGCTATGGAGATACTTTTTCTATGATTGGTGCTAATTACTATATGGCACAATATGTTTCTCTTTTTTATATATACAAGGCTTGTATACATGGATGATTTTTGATGACTTTGATGGCAATGATTTGGTGATTATACAGTTGGACAGTTTGTTGATTACTGTATGGAGATACTTTTGGACTGTTTGTTTACTGCTTGGAGATACTTTTGCTGACTACTGATTTTGGACAGTTTGATGCTGATTACTTATTTGGACAGTTTGTTGATTATGGCTGATACCTGTGAAGTATTATAATATGGGGCTGAACATTTTATGAAGTATTTGGGGACAAAAGATTGACATGTTGTTATCTGCAATATAGTTTTTTGTAATTAAGACTTATATTTTTGATATTATGTATAAGTTTTTTTGAGCAGTATGTATTGATCAAATGGACACTTATCTTTTTTGATAGTGGATCATCTGCAAAATGTAATTTGTATCTAGTATATAAAATTATGATTTTTTTCTATGGAAACCAAAAGTGTTGAAATTTAATGTTTATTTTTTTCAAAGCTAAAAATACAACTTTAGCTTTCTACCTTAAGAGAATAAGTTATCTTATATATATAGTTATTAACTCAACATGAATGTGATAAGGTTACAATATACTTAAATCTTCTATATTGTTTAAATGACACATTGTTTATGAGTTTCAAGGGCTATCTCAATCAATTGAACCATTCAACCAAAGTATTTTGCCAATAGGAAGAGCATAGGTTATATCAAATTTGAAGAAATCCCATTATTTAAATCACTAAAATTTCAAACTTGATATATCATAATCCTTGTATTAATGATGTGACCATAAAGGTGAAAACTCTTTTTATTAACAAAATTGTTAATTGGTTGTATAATGGATATGTATGCTTGTTTGACATCCAATTTCTCCTTTGTAAAACATGTTATGTGAATATGGTCTATAATATTGAACAAATAAGAAATAAAAAAATATGTAATTGTTAGTGTTTTGAAATAATGTGTACAACTTTAAAATCTAGTAAAGTTTATTATTTGCTATAATACTTTGATTTATAATTGTATATTGATTTATTGATTGAGTCGAGGTTAATTACATCTAAAATATAATCTAAAATTCTATAATTGTTTATTATGAAAAATAATTCATTCAATACAAAAAAACTTTAAATAATAATAAAATGAATTTATATTGAAAAAAATGATAAAATAATTTGTTTTACTTTTATTAAAAAATCCACCATCAATAAAATCATATGTATCTCATATCATATAAAATAACATCATATGTAACTTATATCATATAATATAAATACTTGAACTTAATGTTTATTTATACATATTTGAATTGATAAATTAAAATATTTTACTTCGTTGAAATCAAATTAATTAGGTGTTTGGTGTTTGGTTTTTGGTTATAAATATATGGTTACAATTTTTTTTTAATTAGGTGTTTAAATTTTTTATTTTATTTTATTAAATTGATTTATATTTAATATTTAAAATTCATTTAATTTTATATAACTTCTCAGTTTTTATATAATAAATGATAAAATATTTACTTTAAATATTTGTAAATTAAAAATTTAACATAAACTTAAATTTTATAACTTACTATATAAACTTTAAAGTTTTACATATACACCTACTTTAATTTAAACTTAAACTTTAATATATTTTGAACTTAAACTTTAATATATACACTTACTTTAATTTAAACTTAAACTTTAATATATACACTTAAATTTTCATTTAAATATTATAATATAAGAACTTCTCTATTAAAAATTTGTTTTTATTTTTAATTTTACTATAACATAACACTTAATCTTTACTTTAAACTTTAACCATTTAAATAACCTTTAATTCAAACTTTAACCATTTAAATAACCTTTAATTCAAACTTTAACTATTTATATAAATTTTAATCAATTTCATTAATAATTAAATATACATACTTAAACTTTACTTTATAGCTATTTTTTAATTAACTTTAACTAAACATAACATAAACTTTAATTTATTTTAAAATTAATCATATACATAAACTTTAATTTTATTAAAAACCATGTTAGTCCCAAACATTCAAAGTACAATTCAAAACCAAATGATGAATTTCAAGAACTCAAAATATTGTTCCTGAAATGTCAAAACACATTTGTTTATATTTGCATTTCATTAATGAAAGAGACAAGTATAGATATCAAACCCCCAAAGCGAAAATCCTGAAATTGATGACATATACAAAGAACCAATCAAAACCCCAAAGAGAAATCATGGGGGTTATGAATAATTTTTTGTTTTATTCTAACAAATATCACAACACCATACCATAGAAATTTAATCACATCATAAAGTTGAGTCAGTAAAAACATTTAAAATTTAAAAGAAAACACATTTTTCAATAAATCAACGTTATAAACATCTTTTAAAAACTGAAAATAATTAGAAACTAATGTTAAATTCTTAAAATTCACTTAAATTCATAAAATAAGAATAATAAACGTACTTTCATTTTATATTAAAAAAAATAAAAAAACTTTACCAATTTACCAAATCGCAAAAAGTGTATCTATTTACTGAAAAAAAATTAAATATATTTTTTCCAATATTTAATTTTGATTTCATCTAATTTTATGTATATATAAGAAAACATGAGATTTGAATATTTTACAAAAACATTTCCAATAATTTTATGGTTGGAAATTTAATAATACTTATATATGTCAATTTTAAAAGTTTATATATAAAAATATTTTCAATTCAATTAATAAATAAATAACTTATAATTAATAAATAAATAACTTAGATCCATTTTATTCTTAATTTTTTTATTTATACACATACTAATTAAATATTTTTAAAATAAATTTTAAAATTTACACTTAAAAAAAAACTTCTTTCTCTTATTATTTTTTAAAATTTACACTTTAAAATATTTTAAAATAATTCTTCTTTCTTTTATTATTAAAGATTACGATGTGATATCTTATTCACAATGACGTGTAAATTAGCTTTCAGTTTTCTCCATACAATTATATATTTTACAATTTAACATATTAATTTTTAAATTAAAAGTTTCTATTAAATATAAAAACAAACAAAATATCACATGCTTAATGGGATAGAAATATTCCATGTGTTACAAAGTATTGTTTCACTTCAAATATTAAAATTAAAATAAAAATATCCAAATACCTATCCGGTCAAAGTATCGTTTCACGTCAAAAATTATAATTGAAAACATGTAAATATGTATTTGTTCAAATGACTTTAAAGCGTACACCTAACTACATTTAAAATCACAAATATTGGAACAAAAGCATGTGATTACAAAATTAGACCCTAATTACAATTACAATGACAATATGGCATCTCTCATATTGCCTTGAAGCTTTTTATTTCAAATGTATCACAAACTCTTACAAAAATAAGAATGCAATTTATGAATGTTGGACCCCACCACAAATAAATTATTATAAAAAATCAGGAGAATGAGGGTAGGTGTTCACTAGAGAATATGTCAAGTTAGGGAATGCGCAATGCATGATTGTTGGACCCCACCACAAATAAATTATTATGGAAAATTAGGAGAATGAGGTTAGGTGTCAAGGAGAGAATATGCCATAAGTTAGGGAATTAAGGGATATCTAAGTTGGTTCATTTAATAATTTTAATATACATATAGGTTTAGTCTAAAAATACATGTAGTTTAAAAATTTAATAATTTGAGTTAAAATAGGTAGATATTTTCGGTATTATTTTGAAAAAAATTACTCATAACTTTTTAAAATCCAAGTTGTTTTTGTTAAGTTTTGAAATTTAGGTATTTTAAGGGTTTTTGAAGATGTTGAATCTATTTCTACTATTAAAATCATCATTAATATACAATTAAATTTTGATTTTACAAAATAAAAAATACTAAACTTGGTAAAAAATGATCGACGAGTCCAAATCATCAAAATTTTAGACAACTTCCATATAAATTAGTTAAAATTATTGTAATATGTAATTTATATTTTTTTAATGAAAATAAGATAGTTATGCTATTTTGGCTTAATAGTCAAAATGAATGGTGGTTATATTCCTTACTTATATTCATTTCATCTTAAAATGGATAATAGATTTTTTTACTGTGTCTTACTTAATACTACTTTTACCTAGGGGTTATGTGCTTCAACACTTCCATATAAAGCATCTTTTAATACTTTAACGTATATGGTCCATTTGTCACAAGTGAATCTTCATAAATGGAAGGAATTTGTCATTATTGTCTTATAAGGACAATTGTAGTGAAAAATCGCTCCTAGGAAGACCATAAGGGGTAGCTCTTTCGTAGGGGGTTAATCTTTTAACTTATATAAAAACCATTTAACTTAATTGAAAAACAAATATTTTGAAATTTAATTAAATAATAATAGTTATTAATTATTATATGTAAACTTAAAAACCAAAGTTGATTGAATTTTATTTTACTTTTATCTAGTTTTTAATCTAAGTATTATGTTATAAAAAATCAAAGGGTTTTTAGTTTACTCTCGTGCTTCATTTGTGCATTTTAAATAATCCTAACATTCTGATGGGAAGTCAATATATTGTGACAATGGAGTTGGCTAAGAGAGGTAAGAGCACAATTAAAACTAGCCACACAACCCTCCTCGAATGCCCTTGAATATGGAAGTTCGTATTGTCACCATTGCGTTCTCGGGAAGTTGTTTGAAGATGTTCTAATGTACAAGACTCATTGACCCAAATCTTACAAATGACCGTTAAAGGTCCACCACTAAAGAAAATGATGATCCAACTTCAAATACAAGTTAAATCACATTGGTTGCTTAAGTGTTTCCTTATGAAAATACGCAAACCCTTATTTTTGTGCCTTTGATGTTCCTCGTTTTAACTAGCTTGCTTGTTTTATTTTTATTGTTTTGTAGTAGAGAAAACATGATTCTAACTTCAAACACTAGTGTTGCCTAACTTCTTTAACAAGGAATAAGGTATGAAAACCTACCCACAAATTAATAACCCCACTATAGGCCAAGGGGGTGTTGATGTATTTGTAACTGCGTAATGTATTCACTTGTATATCTTACATTGTACCCCAATGTTCCTATCGGGAGAATCATTTGTATTTCATTGTACCCCGATGTTCCTATCGGGAGAGTCATTAATATAATAAAGTCATGTAAAGTCAATGAGGTTAACCCTCCATTGTAAGTTGGGGCAATAGTCCCCACAATTGAGTTAAGGTTAACCCTCCTTGTTGATCGGAGGGTAAATTCCCCACAGTTGTGGGGCACTAGGGTTATTAGACTCTCCTAGAGAAATCAGCCCTGGTAAGTAATTGTTAAGTGAGGCCGACTTGTTGGAGTGGAAATAAAGTGAACGAAAGAATATAAATAGAAATGAGGCTCTCCTCATTTCTACACAACACACACTCACTCAACTGGGGCGCATAAGTGAGAGAGGAAGTGCTCACACAAGTGAGAGAGAGAACAACCGTTGGAGATCATCTTTTCTGTCTTTGGGTTTTACTACTACCATTGGTGCTCATTCTATCTCTGAGGAAGTTGTGAGGTTTTCTCCTTTATGGTTTCCCCGAGGAAAATTCTTTGTGTCTCTTGTCTCTTGTGATTGTTGCTGTGCATGTTATTCTCTCATATAAGATCCTAAGATCATATTGCTTAAATGATAAAAATCTAACATGGTATTAGAGCTAACCTAAGAAGAAGACATTGTACAGCTGCAGATGCTAGGGATTCTTACTTTACGGGTCTTTCTCCACAATCCATCAACAAAATGATGCTAGGATAACTCTCCATTGAAGGGCACATCATTCTGTCGAAGCAGAATTTGATTCTGGGCATTTTCAGTTTTTGCTGCAGGAAATTAGAGCTTTTTACAGAAGAGGAATTTTTGAGTGAGCTCTCCTCCTCAAAATTGAAATTTAGAGACCAAGGTTGATATTTTTGGTTGGGTAAAACTTTAGGAAAGTCAAACCCTAATTTGACCCCGAACCTGAAAAACCCTAAAATACTAAAATGGGTAGTTTTGGTACATTCGCTATATCTTGGGATTGAAGAAGTCTCAAGGGCATAAATTTTCACAGGACGAAGATAAAATCTTGATGTACCCTGTGCAAATATTTTAGGCTCAGATTCGCTATATTCTGGGAGATATATTTCCTCCAAATCAGGGTTCTAGCCTCTTCCAGGATTCATCACTAAACATGACACCTAGGAAGAATTGCTATATCTCAGGCTACGAAGATACAAATTAAATCTCTCAAGATGTTCCAGACAAGTCATGGGCTGTAATTTATGTGGTAAAAGTTTCAGACCCTGATGGTCAAACAATGACACGTGGCAGTCCGTACAAGTTTGCTATGCTAAATAGTCTTGAAATGAGTCACCTTGGGAAAACTCTCATAAGTCCCAATTGGTGAAACCAATTCTGGTAAAACCTATGCTTTTGGAAAGAGGACAGATGAGGTTACCTCAGTACAAAATTTCAGACACAGAGGAGCAGTACTTTCAGAGATACCACATAAACAGTATCAGGCATTTCTACAGAAGAAATTGGTAAACTAGGGCTTCCTGTTCCGGGAGCTTCCCTCCATTTTTTCAGAAAAGGAGTACATTGGACAGCTCCCCTTGAAGAGGTTTATCTTTCTATCCAATTAGATCTGAAAGATTCCAAGTTTTGAAAATTAGGGTTTCTCTGAAAAACCCTAGATCAGCTAGCTCCGGAACTAGGATAGATACCTCAAATCGGTAAGATCTAATCTTCTGCTATTTACATTTGAGGTTCTCATTTCAAAATGACTAATCACACTAGCTTGATGACAAGCTTGGTGAAACTGACAAATTCCAAGCATGGAAGTATTGGATCTCACTAGTTCTTGAAGAAAATGAAATTGGACACCTACATAAGTGAAACGGTTCCAGTTCCCTAGGGAGATGAGGCTAAGACTAGAGCCAAGAGAATAATTGTAGATTCTATTGAATATCATCACATCCCTAAATACATCATCCTTGAAGACACCAAAAGGAAGTGTTTGATGCTATGACGAAGCAATCGAAGAATAATAAGATATTTCTATAGCCACCTTGAATGGCCTCCCAAGATCACGGGATTCATTCATTCAAGGAATGTGTGCCAGAAGGAAGTGATTACTTTCTGCAAGACTTTGGGAAGAGCGCACATAAGAAGAATCTTGACTCATAATAAGAGAAGAGAAAATGGGAGCAACTGAAGATCAAGCTCTCACGATCCAAAGAAGATCCCTCAAGCGATGAGGAATACAAAGGACTCAACTCTTGAAGAACCTCTTATCCATCTTAGCATTTGGATAAGAAATGATGTTTTTATGAATGAAGAAGATGATGAAGCTAAAGGATCAAGAAGGAGTCTACCCACGAAATGAATAAAGATAAGTATTCAATTGTCATTTCATGATATTATTTATGCATTTGTTTATATTCAGTTGATGTATTATGCATGATAGAATGTTTGTATTAATGACAATATACTTCTAATATGCATGTGATGGGTAAGTAGCTCATGGTGCTATACGACTCTCCATTGCTACTTATCTAGAATGAAACCTCTTTGTCGACATATTGGATTAGTGCACAATCTCAATGATGTCTTGGTAGAGATGGAAGGCATCTAGAAAGTTTATGTGAAACATGGATGAATGTTGTATTGGCTAAAATAGTTGCATGATTATATCTTTATGCATAAGAATTTGTCATTATGAATATACCTTATGAAATGTTTCTAACCATACAACTAATGCATTTGAATTGTAGGAAAGATCGCGTACAATCGCCTATAAGAAAAGAAGCATGAGACTTATTCTGAAGAACAAGTGACGACAGTTCAAGAAAGAATCCACGATGAAGAATAATATGACGATACTTTCAAAGAAAGAAAGAAGCCTCAGAGACACTCTAGTTATGTGACACTATTGAGTGACATCATTGATGTAGAAGCCGTCTAGCTATGAAGAAGTAGCCAAGAAGAAAGGGAAGGAGAATACCAGTTCAAGAAGAATGGTGTCTAGGATGCAGTATCGAGACCTGAGGGGAATTCTATAATGTCTTCCATATGGATCTAGAAGATCCAACATGCAGTAGATGGCAACATTGTGGGATAAAAGGAAAAATTTGTAGCACGAGGCTTCTCACGGAAAGAAGGCATAGACTACGAAGAGACATTTGCAGCTGCTAGAAGTTAAGACACATGACAGGAAGAATCATGTGTGCAAATGAAAGAAGGCCTTGTACAAGCTCAGAAGACACCCATGGCATAACACATACATGAGGATCTTGAAGATCACATAGAGTGATGAATATCTTAACCTTTGATACAAGGTTTAAGATGAAAGCCTATAGAGGATGATAAGCTCACAGATGGGTGCGAGAAGAAATTTTGAAAAAGTTTCAAGATAGAGGATCTTGGTATCCAGTGACACTAGATGGATACATAGAATATTAGTAGCAGAGGAAGCTACTTGTCACTCCAGTACAAAATGTTTCAATGCAGACAGTACGAAAGGCAGAGGGATAATGATACTCCACTTCAGAGGGAGTGACTGCAGAATATCCTAATGTTCGACATGGTACTACAGGATGGACAACTTACTGATGACTCTATGCTTTACTGTGAGTAAAGCAGATTCCAACCTTTACTTCAAGGTTGAAGACCAATGATGCTCCTGTTATATGTCGATGACTTGTTCCTAAAAGAAAAGAGGAACACATTAAGTTGCAAGAAGGAGACTTGCTACCGAGTTTGAGATGAAGGACTTGTATATGGTGCATTACTTTCTAGACATGGAGGTGTGGCAGAATGCATATGGAATCTCCCTGGAAAAAGGGAAGTATGTAGTGGAGATCCTAAAGAGGTTCGTGATGATGGATTTCAAGGCCATGGCCACACCTATGGCATCGAACCTGAATCTATTGAGTGATGCTTCATCAGATTCGGTTGATGCTATGATGTATCGTTAGATGATTGGGTCATTGATGTACCTGATGAATACAATACCAGATATTTGCTTTGCTGTGAACAAATTGAGACATGTTCACCTGATGGTTGCAAAGCATGTAGTGAGGTACTTGAAGGGTACAATTGAGTATGGGTTCAAGTATGAGGCAAATCAGAAGATTGACCTGGAGGGTTATGTAGATTCAAATTGGGCAGGCAGTTCCATTGATAGGAAGAGCACTTCAACATGAGATCAGGTGTGATCTCTTGGTTTAGCCGGAAGGAGTTATGCATGGTGTTGAGTACAACTGAGGAAAAATATGATGCCACTTGCTCGACTATTTGGGAGGTAGTATGTTTCTTTTGAAAACTACTATTTGAATTGATTGATCTGACTTGCAGTTTTGTATGATGTAGAGAGGAGTAGTGAAGCTCTAGTTTGTGATCCAGATCAAGATCTCTCGAAAGAGGGAGTGATGAGCTCTAGCATAGCCAGTGAGGCAGGTTTTCTGAGCATAAATACTGGCAAAGCTCGTAGGTTGATCAGATGTAAACAATCGTGTAGGTTTTCCTCGGATGTAATCAGTCTTGGTGAAGCTTGCAGGTTATCCTTAAACGTAATCAACCCTGATGTGATTCTATGCTAGAAATGGTTAGAGTGAAGTTTGAGTACTTTAGGGAGAAGCTTGGTGTTCTCCAGATCGAGGTTCCTTCCAAGGGGAAGTGATGAGTTCATGAGCCCTTATGACATGGTGGTAGGATTCGTTCCTCCCATGGTCAGATGTAAGTGCTGTGCCCTTCTGACATGGTGGCAGGATTGATTCCTACCATGGTCAGATGTAAGTGTTGTACCATTTTGACATGGTGGAAGGCTGGGATCCACATGGTCAGATGTAAGTGCAAAGATATTCTGATGTGATTGTGGGATGTGTTCCCACATGATCAGTGCAGAGACATTCTGATGTGATTGTGGGATGTGTTCCCACATGATCAGTGCAGAGACATTCTAATGTGATTGTGGGATGTGTTCCCACATGATCAGTGTAGAGACATTCTGATGTGATTGTGGGATGTGTTCCCACATGATCAGTGCAGAGCCATTCTGATGTGATTGCGAGATGTGTTTCCACATGATCAGATGTAAGTGCAAAGCCTTTATAACAAGATTAGGTCGGATGTAAGTGAAGATCCTTTCTGATAAGAGGAGGCCAAATGTAAGTGCAGAGCCTTTCTGATAAGATGAGGTCGGATGTAAGTGCAGAGCCTTTCTGACAAGATGAGGTCGGATGTAAGTGCAGAGCCTTTCTGACAATATGAGGTTGGATGTAAGTGCAGATCCTTTCTGACAAGATGAGGTCGGATGTGAGTGCTGGGCCTTTCTAACATGGGTTTTGGATGTGTTCCTCCCATGTTCAGATGTGAGTGCTGGGCATGCCTTTCTAACATGGTTCTTGGATGTGTTCCTCCCATGGTCAGATGTAAGTGCTGGGTGGGACTTTCTGACATGGTTCATTCCATGGTCAGATATAAGCACTGAAGATGATGAAGACCTACATAGAGGATAGGCCTACAACCAACATGAAAAAGGGTTGGCTCTGTATAACTTCCTGTGATGACTAGAATTGAGAGATATCACCATTTGTTCGAGATAGCAGAAGTAGTGATGATGATCCAGTGATGATCCAGACTTGATGATGATCCCATGATGATTCAGACTTGATGATGATCCAGCGATGATCTAGACTTAATGATGATCCAATAATGAGACTTGTGATGATAAATTGTGTCAAGAGAATACCTTCGTAGTTAAGAGGGAGTGTTGATGTATTTGTAACTTCGGAATGTATTCACTTGTATATCTTATATTGTACCCCGATGTTCTTATCGGAAGAATCATTTGTATTTCATTGTACCCTGATGTTACTATCGGGAGAGTCATTAATATAATAAAGTCATGTAAAGTCAATGAGGTTAACCCTCCGCTGTAAGTCGGGGCAATAGTCCCCACAATTGAGTTATGGTTAACCCTCCCTATTGATCGGAGGGTAAAGTCCCCACAGTTGTGGGGCACTAGGGTTATTAGAATCTCCTAGAGAAGTCGGCCCTGGTAAGTAATTTTTAAGTGAGGCCGACTTGTTCGAGTGGAAATAAAGTGAACGAAAGAATATAAATAGAAATGAGGCTCTCCTCATTTCTACACAACACACACTCACTCAACTGGGGCGCATGAGTGAGAGAGGAAGTGCTCACACAAGTGAGAGAGAGAACAACTATTGGAGATCATATTTTCAGTCTTTGGGTTTTAGTGCTGGCATTGGTGCTCATTCTATCTCTGAGGAAGTTGCGGGGTTTTCTCCTTTATGTTTTCCCCGAGGAAAATTCTTTGTGTCTCTTGTCTCTTGTGATTGTTACTGTGCATGTTATTCTCTCAGATAAGATCCTAAGATCATATTGCTTAAATGATAAAAATCTAACAGGGGGCAGACTCCCTCTCCCGCTAGATGTCACAAAGCCACTTACAATATATCCCTCATGACCCATGGTAACCAAGTTGTAGTCAACCAACCAAAAGTCACTTACCATATTACTCTATGATGAAAAAGGTTAGTTTCAACACCTATTTGTATCTTTAAGAAATCAATATCCCCTTCTAGGTCATGGTTGAGGCCTACCCTTCCGAGGTCATGTGGTTTTAAGAAGACATTAGTCCTTAATATCACATACAGGGTCAAGATACAAATGCCTTTGTTGCAATTTTATACCTCACCTAGGACACACTTGTTTTTATGCCATACGTTGTTTTGAGAACATTTGTTTTATTGCAAAATAATAATCATCGTCTATTTAAGTTCATAGTCTAACCAAATAACAAATTTACATATGGCACCCCCTTCGTGCAAAATTTTCATTGCTTACTATATAAGGTGTACATACCCTACCCCTCTCTACAATTGATCTTGTGGTCTCTAGGGAGGATACACATGTTTTTAATTGTTAGGCCCACTTAAGTAGTATACATATGTGTCAACTTTTGAGAGTTTATGCTTCTTGAACAATGTCTAGAAATTAGAGATTCTTGTGCCAAACTTTCTTAGCTTATAGTGGTCAAAAGAAGATTTATTTTTCTTTTTCTTTTTTATCAGTAAGAATACTATATGTACATATTGATTTTTTAATAGTTCAAGAAAACATTTTTTCATTTATAAAAATAAAAATAAAAACAAGGGGAAGTTGCATTGAGGCTAGTCCCTTCCTTTGCTTTTAAAAGAGTGGTATATTAAATGAATTCCTGATTTTCTATCAAATGCAAAGAGGTTTGAACTCAATTCATATTTTAAACAAAAATAGCTCCATGAGGAACATGAAGTAAGAAGGCATAAATTGCAAATTGTGAAGCTATTTTTACCCAAATTCGAGAATAACTGAGATCATTATAGCAAAATAACTATGCTCTCACATTGGAACTATGCTAGGCTCTAAACATTACTCCAATTCCTAGGGACTTCAACCTTAACGACTTATAAAATTCCAATCTAAAAAGCAAGTGAGAGTTTGTCTGCAGCATGGTTTACACATTGATCCATGATTAACAAATCTAGTTCGTCGCTGATGTGTATCTTATTATATTGTGAATTATGAAACAAAAGAAGTATTTCATTTTAAATGTATTTGAAATATATTCCAACAGAACTCCTTGCCAATTAGCTGATATGTTGTTAGATTCATGATCAATTAATTAATTTTCAACAGATTTTTTAGAACGACATATTGATCTTGTAGAGTTTTCTAGGAGCAAATGACTTGTCCATGGAATAAAGAAAGGTAGTGACAATTGCAATTGAATTGGTATCAAATCCTTCAATAATTTCCTTGGTTGAACTAACATTTGGACTAGAGGAAAAATTCATTACTACCACAACAAAAGTCGTTTGAAACATTGTCAATGCTGGATGAACTATCATTTACATAATACATCAACCCAACATTGATATATTTGAATAACTACAGGAGAGATGTTTCATCACATAAGTGGAGTGGTGTAGAATAGTTATGGTTGCATCATCCAATGGGTGGAGTAGAAGCAATTGTTGTTGTAGAAGGCGTACATGAAACATGCATGACAAGATAAACGAACTACCAAAACACATGGATATTTTTCAAATTTTTTGTTTTTATGTTTCATGACAATAACCGCCAAAAGCCAAGCAAATTGGTTATTTCATTGTTTCTAGTCAATCCTGACAAAATGGAAATTTAAAACTCATATTTTTTTAAAGAAAATTTAATTAATGAAAAATTTATCAATGCTTTGGAAAACATTTCAAACAAATTGAAAACTAATTAAAATCTCCACTAATATTACTATTAGTCAAATCTTATAATCCATATGGTAGGTAGAGGCTGATATATCTACATGACAAATACAAAATATCCATAATTATAATGGAGTGACAATAAGTTTATGGTTCATTAATAAAGATAGTTATATTTAAGAATACACATTAAGCTCATAAAAAACATTTAACTCTTTTTTTTTGTTGGCAAGAAATGCCCGTCACTCGGGGCTTGTGCATTTCCACCATTGGCTATGAAAACTACAACCCAGGGGCATCTAAGCCATCAAAGTCACCTGGGGATCGCACCCGGCTTGGGACACACCAACCCTTATGATGGATGGAATTTTTGGGTATCTCCTCCCAACTAACTCACCCCTAAGGGGATTGAACTCGAGTCTCCTTTTTGACGAGACCCACACCTTAATTGAATGAGCTAGCGAGATTTGACAACATTTAACTCCCTTAAAACAAATAAATAATTAGAAAAAAAAAACAATTTTAAAATTATATAAACTATTCCAAAATATCAAATACACCATATATTTTATCATTTGATTTTGCAATTCACAAATACATAACCACCCACCACATTAAAAAGACCAAAACAAAAGTTATACCATTTACTCTACGTACCAAATGTTGGGTTCTTTGATTTACAATCTCCGATCGTTGCTATGGGGAAATAATTAGTGGGTCTCTTTTAATGCACATGGGGCATATTCTCGGAAGATATTCTTTTGGGCATATATATATATATATATATTTTAAAATATATTAAAGATAAGTAATGCGCAATTTGATTGGTCTACAATAACAAATGTCTTATTTGGAAATG
Organism: Pseudotsuga menziesii; assembly: GCA_001517045.1. Taxonomy (NCBI): domain Eukaryota; kingdom Viridiplantae; phylum Streptophyta; class Pinopsida; order Pinales; family Pinaceae; genus Pseudotsuga; species Pseudotsuga menziesii. Next base: position 95,113 of record LPNX011165868.1, read on the forward strand.
ATTGCAAGCTTTAAATCTCTTAGCATGAATGTAGTCATGCAATTAATACACCGTGACTTGAAACGATCCATTATTGCTGAGGTGGCTAAAGTGACTAATACACTCATCATTACACTTGGATGGTTTGTAGTCACTGTTTTTTAGCCTTCTAATCCTCTCTCAAGTGGTTTCCCTTTGGGTGTGCTTGTAGCGATGAGCAATCTTAGCCTGGACGAGTCGCTTATGGTCGAAAAACTTGTCGCAGTCCTTGGATCTTTCACACAATTCTAGTCCAATCCTCGAGAAAATGATTGGGTGGGGGTTAAAATATTTGTTAGATCACACATTTTTCGTCTTGTGACTTGCTTTACATTTCTGTCAATGGATAAATTTACTTTTCACTCAAATTAGCTTTTCACTTAATGGGCAGACGAAATTAAAAGATAATATAAAATGAAAAATCCAAAAAATTAAATCAATAAATTTTAAATTATATTAATTATTGTTGTGCACAAGTTGTAAGTGGATTCTACATGAACCTAGAATGTGTACGGTGGCATTATTAGAGAATGGCAGAGGTGATAATGGAGTTTCCTAGGATTTGGTTTGGTGGTGTCTAAATCTTACAGTGTTTCTTGGGTGACAGTTTTGGTCGACATCGATAGTCCTAGTGTTTAGGTACTCATATGACTTGTTTTTTGTCCTTCAAACAATCAAGTTGAGTTTGTTGATGTTTGGTTTGGTTTGGCGATGGTGATGGCATCAACTCATCAATATTATTAAGATGGTGTGTCACCTATGTATAGTCTAATGGGAAAGGATCAGGACCTATTGGACAAAGAAATTTTAAACACGATGAAGAACTGTTGACCTAATATGAAAGGTCTCACAAAATGAGAGACATTAATTATACTCTGACACCTTAGTCCACTTTCGACAAAGTGGACTGTTTGGGTTGTGTGGTTGGTACCTTGTTTCGAGAATCCTCTAGCTTGGTGGGGTAGGCTTCTTTGGGATGCGTCACAAAAAGCTTTGTACTACAATGGGAGGAATGTGTTTTATAGGTGACATATATTAATGTTTGTACGTCCTAGTTGGACTCTACCATCGAGGAAACCATAAGGTAGATAGGGAAATGTACCATTGAAGAAACTGTGCCTTCACCGCTTATTGAACTCAGGGTTTCAGAAAAGAGACAAAACACAAAGTTGCATGTTAATAAAAGAAAGCAAAAATCTTAATCCATTAGAGTAGCAAGGAAAAAACTGGTCATGGGAGAGACATGGGAATGGAGGACCTATTATATCTATCCCGAAAAGTTTTGGTGTGGAAGTTAAGCCCTTAGAAGCCTCCTTATGATTCCATCGATTCATGGATGTCTGACATGTGGTTGCCTATTTTAATCTACATCCCATAAGTATCATTTCTTACAAAATTTTGGCTTAGTTTCCATTTCAAAATAGAAAGGGACGTCTTGAGGATTATGGCTGGACTATGGCTCTATGGGAGAGGTAGCCTTATGTTAAAAAAATGGCACTTAAATTTTGACCCATATTCTAAATGTATTCTTCTGAAGAATATTTGCGTTCTTATGCCAAACTTTCCATTAGATTTATGGAACAAAGGGGCTTTTGAAGCTGTCAAGAATGTGTTAGTCCTAGAGTTTCCCTAGGTTGAAGGCAGGACAAGCCCATGCATGACAAGGCTCAAACTTTAACGATGTTAGAGCTAAATCAGAGAGTAAATTTATGTTTGAGATATTCTTTGAATGCTCAGGATCTTTTACAATAAATTGTTGACACAATTGGGAATACAAAGGAAATTTAACAAAGGAACTTGATGGATCTAGACAATACAATTAGGAACATGAAAAAGGGATGAAATGAGGGACACAAATATTTAACCAAAAGAAAAACTGACATGTGAATTTCCTAAATACATATAAGGCTCGAACGAACTAAGCTGTATTGAACATAATTTAGTAATTCTAGACAAATTTCCAAGGATACATGAGATTTGCTTAAATTTAGCAGCAATTCAATTTGTAAATGCACATACATAGAATTATTTCCCACATACTGAACAATTACAAACCACATTAAAATCAACATAGGATCAAAAGAACTTTGAGCTCTTGAGATGACATTTAACATTGAATCATGAAAGAGAATCGTCGATGCTCAAATCATAACAAATGCTACTGCACTCACTATATTATTTTCCTCATAAATATTCACAAATAGTTGGACACATAACAACAAAGACAATAATAACAACTTGCATGATTCCATTTCATTAATCTCAAACCAAAATGCTTTACATCACAATAGTGTACATCGACTCAACAATAGAATAAATAATACTTATAATTCTCAAATTGCTATCCTTTTGCTTGTTTACTGATCTTACCTTATATAGGGTTCAGAGGTGCCTAAATTCAGTTGTAAATGACTTGAATAATAACAAAATGTAATAGTTTTTCATTATTTACTTTTTACATCAAAATTATCACATTTACATAAACTAATATTCAATTCTTCTTGTGGCCTCTGCCTCTCTTGTTTCCTCGTGTTGGTGATTGCTGACCACACATGGTTTGATGACCTAGAGGCGTGGAGTAGCTACGAGGGATGCCCAACTGACTCATTATTTGGATTGAATGTGGGATCTCTAGGTTGTACACAACCTCCTGGTGGAATGAATTAGAGTGGATTTGTTTGACCTGTAAGCTGCTGCGATGGTGGTGCCTGCGTGTACTGTTGAGGTAGAGGAGTAGCTTGCTGCTGAGAAGAGGATGGCCTAGGGGTTTGTTGTACATGTTGTTGAGGGGGTAGTGCTATTTTATGGTATTTTATAACTAACTTCCAATCCTTGCCAACTGATATGCTATTATCCTTGATATTTTCTAGAGCTATTTTAACTTTAGAGTGTGTTTCATACGTGAGTGGTCCTAGCTCCTTAAAAATTGTTTTCAACTTGGTCGATATTTGGAAAGGAGGTCTAAGTCTTTCAAAATATCGATTTCCAGTTATTATTCCCCCCAATTCCTGATTGAGCTCTTCATTCCTTTTTTTCTATCAACTTGCTCAAATAATCTTCTTTAGAACAAAACTATGAATTTCCATCCCATAATAGAGGCAATCCCAACTTAACGACTCCATTGAAAATAGTCTTGAATATTTTATGTCATCTGACAGGGAATTGGTGTTGTTTTGCAATACTCTGTATAATGTTTGCTTTAAAATAATTTTCTTGGCAATTTTAATGACCTGTGTTCTATTATCTAGTTGTAGATCCTGTATTTTTTTTTTGGTTTGTTTGTTGAGGAATTCAATGGTATGCCTAGCCTATGTAGGCTTATCTCCCAAAGTAACTACTACCTGCTTGATTTCATCATTGGATGATACATATGTATCCATTTCAACAGTCATTAAATCTAAGAAGTCACAATTTTGATTGAATAATTGGGCTATTCGATCCCATATTTCTTGTGTGGTTCTACTTAGTAGTTCCACTCCTTGGGATTCCATCTTTAAGGGCGTGACTTGGATTTTTAGATCTTCCACTTCTCTTTTAAAATTAGTGATGCCATCTTTTTTCTTCCTGATATCACGTTCTAGTTCAACAACTCTATTATTTTTCTGGGTGACATCATCCTTAAACCATTTTATTTTAGTATGTACTTCTTCATCAATTTTAGCTAGATCACCTGTGGTCTGATCTTCTTCCATGGTATCCACATCAACCACTCAACTGATTGTTTCTTTGTGGTATGTTGTGGTACATTCTATGAATTTGTCCGTGTTTGCAATTTCTCTGTCCCTTCTGCTTCCATGGTAGAGGATGTTACATTTTGCGCTATGTGTTATCTCTTTGAATTTGCAGGGTGGTTATCTGGGACGTTAACTCATTTATATGTTTATCTCTTTTTTCCACCTCATCTCTATGCTTTGCTACAACGGCTAAAAAATGCTCCTTTTCTTTTTCTACTTGATGGATTTTAGCAGTTTGCACTGGGTGTACATTTGGGAGTTTCAACCGACTCTTCAAACTTGAAATTTCATTGTCTTTATTGGCTATTAATGCTTTGAATTATGACCCATCATATGTTTTTTTACTTAGATCCACTATTTTCTCCTCCAACCCTTTGATAGTTACTTGTTTTTCTCTAGTTGTTCGTTTCTTAGCTTTTAGAAGGTCTCCTACTTTGTTTATAGATTCTTCGAAGGAAGCGACATTTCAATGAGTTTTTTCATTCATCTTCATATTAATCAACCCAAAAAATAAACATATTTACACCACCACTTATATCTGTGCCGCATGTTGTTTGGATTAAATTTCCACTAGGAAAGGAAAAAAATAAATCATGTATCACTTAACTCTGCACTATTTCCATCTTCCCATCACAACTAAAACCTAGTGAATATATTTCACAATTTACTTTTCCGTCTTCCTGTCACAGCTAAAATCCAGTGAATATATTTCAGAATTTATGTTTCCGTCCACGAAACTTGGCAGGGAAGTCTGCAGAATCCCTCCGAGGTCAGGGTTTTTGAATGGGAATGGAAGACACATGAAGCATAAGCGAATGTCGAGGTGAAGTGGAAGAAGAACATATGTTGTGCTTGCCCCAATGCTAAGATGCTGATAGACGAATGCATAGTCAACCACGGGTAGGATGCATGCACCCAATGGATTGATGCCCATCTCTGATGCCTCATGGTCAAGGAGTTGCCTCAGGGCTGAGGGTTTCAAGGTTGGGTTTTATTTTTTTCCATTTTGTTTTGGATTTTATTTCAAAGTAGTCGAAACTAGTTGTTTTTTTTTCTATATTTTTGTTTCTTATAGTAATTGTTGAGATTATTACATTATGCATTAAGGGTTTTATGAATTCCTCTCTACATATATACATATTAAATATATTAATTGTAATTTAATAAATGTAATTTCAGCGTTGAAATATTTATACATCAAAATGTAATTTCAAGATTGAAAAATTACAATTTGATTTGATTGAATATATTATAGCAAAATCCAAACAATAAATAGTTGAAAAATGTCTAAATCGAAATGTCTTTTTGTATTTTTGGTCAGATGCAAATTGAAATGATCAGAAATTTGCGATTAGATTGATTCACTTATGATTGAAAAGTGGTTTGAGGGATTGCCAAGGAAGAGAGTCCTTACATATGCAATGGATATGAGCAAGGATTCCCACCTCAGTAAATAATAGTTGTAGTGAAAAGCAAACAAGGTCTTCACATGGTAGAGACAAATCCCTAAATAAGGGTTTGCAATAGAGCCAAGGCTACATTACCATGAGAGCAAGGGAGTTCATGGTGGAGTCTAATTCCCTCTCTAACATGACCATGAGAGAAAGGAAGTTCATGATAGAGTGTAATGATCTCTCCTACTCCAGTGCTTAATGGATATCCACAATGTTTCATAGGAAAAAATAGCTTAGATATGCAAATAAACTCTTTAAATCTCCAAGATCCCCCCTCCCCAAATAGTGAAGGTCTCTTCCTTTTATAGCTATTGGGTAGAGTTGTGCCAAATCATTGAAGTGTGCATAGTCCCTTCGAAAAACACTTTATGTAGTGCATGATAACACTAGAACTAGGTTTCTTTACAAAAAGATCCCTTACAAGCAAAGAAGACTTGGAGGGATGTAGGGTCATTGATAGCACTTGGGTGATAACGGTCAAACCATACAATCTTTGTAGAAAGATGCACCTTTGACAAGTTGAGGAGACTTTCGATGCAATGTAATGATTTTTATTTTGAGGTCATTATAGTAACATGTGAAGTAAATTGTTGTCCAATGTTGCAATTGTCATTCTAAAACTAGTCAAAAATATATTCTATCTAATTAGGTTGAGAGAGCACAATCTTATTTTTATTTTTGGAAAATTTGAATAACAAGATAACAATGTAGCTTGAGAGCACAACAAATACCTTAATGACATTATGATATTCCTACTATGCACACCCAATCCTCTAAAGACCATTGTCCATGCATGGTTATGAATTTTATCACAAGCACTTGAGTTCAATGGAAAATTTCCTAGCATACCATGTAATATGTGAAGATCATACACAAAACAAATAGGCAATGGATCATGTAAAACTATAGATTCAATTTTTCACCTAACGTGATACCATGTAAAATTATATGAAAAGAATTGAAAATATTTAATTGGTTACACACCAAAGGGATTCATCTTGACGTGAGGATGGTTTGCGGTGACATGTGAAAAGGAGGATGACTTGGCCATTCTAAATTGCTTGCGGCAAGTGGAATATTCACCAATGAGCCTAATGTTATGGAGTAAACATTTCAATGTGTGGAAGGAGAGGGATGATTAGATCCCTGTTTGGGTTAGGCTCCCAGGCCTTCTGATTGAGTGCTGGAACAAGGAGGCGTTCAAAGAGATAGGTAATAAAATTGACATATTTATCTCTGCAAATATGCCCTTTGAGCAAACTGATGATAAATCCTCCTTATAATGATAACTCCACTAGTGGTTATTACAACCTGGACATTCTACCCATTTCATTACTTAACAACAATGAGTTTCGTTGTGGTTTTCCTTCTTCTTCCTTTTGTTGTTGTTGTTGAAAATAATGGTTCTAACATCCTTGCTTCTAGATACATGGGGTATTTGGTGATGAAGAACTTCACCGAACATTAAATCTCCCAATGGATGGGTGTGGAGCCATAGTATCTTACATACGTTCATCATTATCATTATCCTTATTCTAATGATAACAATTATTTCCATCATTGAGGTCGTCATTATTATCATCATTGTTCTTGTCGTATTGATTATTATGATGATCATCATCTTTGTTGTCATCATCATATTAAACATCACCATTTTCATTGTCGTCACCAATGTCATCTCGTCACCATTGTCATCACTCCACTCTATTATATGATTTCTTACAATTAATTGTAATGAACAAAACATCTAAGCAAAAGGAAAAATCCCATTATTTGCCTTCCCAAACTAGCATCACACAATCCAAGCTCATGTTTTGGCCCAATAAACCAAATCTTAGGATAATGAATATTGCCACCATAAACATCATCATCATCATTATCATCATGGACACCATTGTAATTTTATTAGTCATACTCCTCCTTGTCGTGTCCTTGTCCTTGTCATCTACATCCTCATCAACATCATATTTGAAATAACATATATAATTTTTTTTTTATAAAAAATGTAAAATAAATGCACATATTCATATAGACAATAAAAATTAAAAATAAAAATATCAAAGAAAAAAATATAAAAAGTAAAACAAAGACCAAAAACAAATAACAAAAACACAAAGCAAAAAACAACAATGATTCTGCATGGCATTTCATTGGATTCGAATAGAGGGAGAATTCCGACATGGGTGGGGATTTTCGAGCCTATGATTTTTGTTTGGATTTCTCTATGTATCAAAGGAAGCTTTTCTTTCTTCATTGAACAACAAACTAGATCTGAGCAAATCTTTAAAAATATAGGTTTTCCAAGACACAAAAGGGGGCAGTGCTCATTTTCTTCTCCATGATCAGATATATCCCATCTACTTCAAAGAAGGGAGGACAATTTTATATGTTGACAGAGGTTTAAAAAGGGGGCGCACCTTTGGAGTTGTGAATCTAAAAATGGGGGACGCACTATTTTCTTGGGGGCACATTCTCATCCACCGTTGATCGCTGCTACTGTTTACTGTTGAGGGATGGGTTGCCAAGGAGTATTGGACACATTTTATAAGATTTATCAACACACTAGATCTGGGGCATTATAGTCTGAGATTTCCGCCATTGAAAATACTTTTCCAGTGTTATAAAACTCTGTTGGGGCAGTCTTCCTAAGGATATTCATTGGCTGGGGTCATATCGAACTAGTTGGGAACAATTGCGAGGGATGCTACAAAAATATTGGGGCCAAGCAAATTGTTCTTTTCACCCCTAGTGAGCTGCAACAAATAGTCATCTATACCAGTCAGGTTCCAAAAAGGTATTCTACAGGGTTGTTGATAGGCCAGATTAAAGTTAGACTTTATCCATCTGTACTGAGCTTATTTTCTGCAATAACATAGATAACGTCTTGATTTGAATATATGTAATGTTGTTTAATGTTGAATTCAATAGAATTTCAGTTGTACCAATTGTTGTGATATTTACAAACTGTTTGATTAAACTCCTAAACCAACAAAGTCTTAAACACAATAGCAATAAATTCGGGAACGAGTCATCTTTGGTTTTTTTTCCAGTTGGAAGTCTCACATATTAACCCATAAGAACTTGTCCTTAACTGGGGAAATGTGCACTTTAACGTTCCAAGGCATGTTTATATTTAGATACCCTTGGATTTTGATTTCCCCTATTGGGTTAAATTGGTTCATACCTTGGTTTTTCATACCCTGCTGTTGCACATTAACTGTCACGATTTGGGCTCTTATGGTTATCATACTCAACAAGATAAAGCTGCTATTTAGTTGGAAGGAAAACTTCATTCCCAATCACACGTTCCACTACAAACGAGGTATCTCTTGCTGATACGTGAACAAATCTCTTCCAAAAGACGTCATCAACAGCTACAATAAATCACTCTGCTCATTCTTGGTTAAGCAGTCAACTATTGTACAAACCTTTCTTGTTGAAAAGCTTCAGATAGTCTACCAAGAAGGCATGAACCTCAGCTGTAGTATTTAGATCTTGGAAAAGCCACGATCTAGCACACAGCTCTTGGGAGAGCCATGAACCCTTGTATGAGAGACATTTTCTCATAAAAAAAATGGATCGCTTTCATACTCTATCAGTTGCCATTACCAAGAGAACGTGAACCATTAATATGGGAAAATAATTAGGTTTGCAACAAGCTTCTATAGCCAACAACGATCCACTTTCATCACTATTTTGAGGGTTGTAACAAGCTGCTACAGCCAACAGTGATCCACTTTCATCACTATTTTGAGGTTAGCAATAGTTCCTCTCTGATATTTGGTTATTATAGATTGAATCTGAGGTACTATTTATTACCAGACTTGAATAAATAGATCTATATATCTAGCCAGGCTCTCCAGTTGATAACATTGGATTTATTGTGTTTATTGATGACATGCAATTAACCATTGAATAAGCAAATTGTGACACAATTATTATTACCATCAACAATACCCATATTTATCAGTTGCATTAAAATAAAGAAGAGAAGAAAAATATTACACGTTGAATCCCTTAATTGACATATTACATTGGGAAAAACACATGCAATAGTGCAAATCAGCAGTTTGGGGTATTAGAGTCACATGCAATAGTGCAAATCAATAGTCTGGGATATTACACTTCTCTGTATTCTTTCTTGACATCAATGACAACAATGTTTCTGACATTCTGTTTTCGTTTTTCTAAGTTACTATGGAAATTGGCCTCAAAATTGTATATTCAACACCCATGTAAGTCTACAGTTCTTAGTGATAAGATCCCATATGCAATCTGATCAAAGCTACAGTCTAATCATTTGAATCTCATCCCACAAAACATAAGAGATTCCACATCATTTCAATGAGTGAATTCACACTTGAATTTTACACCAGCACCTTGTAGCAAATAAGTAATTGACTTCGCAGCTCTTTTAAACTGAGAATATCTTTGAAATTCAATTTCTGACTACACAATATTAAAAGCTTTCAAAAAGGCTTAACCATCTGAAACATGAGCCCAAATTTTACTGTATGTTTAATATGGATGCAAGGAATGCATTTTCATTCCAATTAAAAAAAAAAACTTTCAAAAATATCATTACATGGCAATACACGCAAACATTGCAAAAATTTATAGCTTGTCTTCACACTTTGACAAAGGAGCTGTCAAAACCCCAGATTTTCACAAAAATTTAAAATTTTTAGATAACCATAAATGCTAAACTTGCGGTCTACTAACAACTAACGGTTTTGCGTAAAAAGAGAAAAGTTAAGTAAATAGTTTCACTAAACTCTAATATAATAATTTAACAGTTCATTTTTGTATCAGAATATAGTTTTCTTGCGTGCCGTTTTACTACAGTTTTCTGATTAGTCTTTTCATGCCAAGTAGGTGGAATATACTTTTGAATCCGGGGATTACTTAGCAATCGTGCTAATGCAGATGAATACTAATTCTTACAGGTTTACAGGTATGATCGAACGAGTATATATTGAAGATTTTCAAAAGTTTCAGCAGTAATTTATTTGCAATTTTAAAAGCTTAGTAATTAAGCTGCTAAACTTTAGACAACTCCCGTAAGGTAAAACCAATTGGCTTCCTTTAGTTTTTCTCGTAGACAAGATTGGGAGTAATTAATGACAGTAAAGTGTGTTTGCGACTTTAAGCTTTAGAATCTCAGTTACAAAGTGTTTCTACTTTTTTCTATGTAATTTGTAATGTTATAATGGTCATTTTTATCAGCGTTTAAGTATTAGTACAATATCTTGACTGAGTAACAATTATCCCAAGATTCGCTTCTGCAATAAACCTATAGTCTGATAAACTTAGGCAGTGTCAGTTTGATTATATAAGCTGCAAGCCATCAAGCCTTCCTTCATAAGGTCATTGTTTTACCTATACTTTAATTTTCATATTAAACCCTGAGGTTCTAATAACTTTTGGACTCAAAAGATTTATTCCTATTTAGTTATCTTGCTTAGTTTTATAACTACTTATTACTAAATTGTCCTGGTGAATCTTTTAGTAATTTCCTATTTGAGTCGTAATTCGAAATTCATCAACATAATGTTGCTATGAACCGTGTAGCAAAATTCCATAGCAATACTCTTACGATAAGTTTTTCTTATCACTTCAAAGTTCTGTTATTATTGAGTGGTCAGATTTTGTGAGTCTCATAGACATGCATAACTGTTGTTTGATAGACATATAGTCTATACTTAGTTTACAAATAACAACGTATTCAAATTAAAGTTTATAATCCTTTGCATTAATGCACTATGTCATTCATAACCTTATGACTGATGATAATGTTATTGCAAGAGATTTACCAAGTATAATTATAGTTTTATTTTAAAGAATAACTATAGTTCTTTATCAATTAGTAAGAACTCTCCCACTACCACATAGATCTCTTATCTATTGTAAATAAAATTTGATCTTCATATGTATCAATGAACATGCATGAATTGATTTCTAAATTATAATATCAACATCGTTTAACAAGAAATTATGCCACCATTCAAATTGTAATTGCGATATTGTATTAACCTATGGTTTATAATGGAAAAGAGTTTTATGCAAGGTTGATTATCGGGATTTTTAACAAAGGTTTAAGTGTCACCACGATGGATCAAAGTGTCCAATAATGTTGAAAATTTACCTCCTTACATTAGCAAATGATATGGTGCAAATTATTATCAACGTCATGGAAAATTATTGGGATTATACTATGGTTTTAAAAACTCGTTCCAATGAATTAATAATTGGTTTTGGCTCTACGCAGGCACCATAGTCTTTGACCCACTGCATGTTTGATTATTGGAGACCACGTGGCTGTCTCCTGACCATACGTCTGGAATATAAAACATTGCTTGTGACCTAACCCTTATCATCGTTTCTCCGCAGTCTGTGCTAGCCTTGAGGCTGCTCGGCTTGGCCTTTTCATGGTGGCTATCATTCTTCCTCGCTCTGATTGTCTTGAGCCTTGATGTAATGCTATAAGTGTTTCTAGTGTATGGTTTGAAAGCCGTTGTCCATGGCTAGGTTCTTCTTTTTCCCATAGTGGAGAGATTCGATACCTTAGCTCGCGGCCTATGTAATATTCTTTCATTGTCTTGTAGCTTCCATTGTGATTCAGTATTTAGTTACTGTTCTTGTGGCTCGCCATTAGGTGAGATATACCCTTGCATCCTATAAAGTTTTTAATAAGGTGAAGCCTATAGGTGACAGTGCTTGTTGAGGTTGCTCGTTGTTCTCTTCTGGCAGGTAAATGTGTAACTCGGGTTCAAAACTTCATTGTAAATTTCATTATGCTGTTACCATGGTTTATATTAGTATAATTATTTAACAGTATTTTGTTACTTTGCTTACAGGTACTCGCCATTGTTAAGCTTGTTCAAAGAAGAAAAGATAGCCCCTTGCAAAGGTCGTGGTTCGTGGTTAAAATTTGGGTAAGCCCCGTGGTCCGAATGATGGATTCTCACTCTGTTAGTGTTAGGGTGGTTGTTGGACTCGCCTAGGGTTTTGGAAAACCCTCTCTCGTCTCATCATGAGTTATGTTATTGTTTTAATGTTTTTACAGCTGTTGTGAAAATACTTAAATCCAAACCCTTTCTAGGGTAGACTCGATTTGTATTGTGCACTGTACTTAGTCGAAGCTTTGGCTTCACAGTCGGGTTTAAGTTTGTAAATTTTGTAATGGTAGTACAGTTGTAGACTCATTTTGGTTGACAGAAGTTTATACGATACTCTGTGTAATTCTAGGGTTTTTACCCTTCTCGAATATAATGAAGTTTTAAACTCAGTTGAGTACTTTGTAAGGGTTTTATACTTAGAATTTTAAGGCTGGTACTTACAGTCGTGACCTAAATATTACTTGTTTTGATTGAAGTTATGGATTAGGGTTTGTCTTGTAAAAACCCTTATTTTGATTTATACTATTCTTGTTATAATAATTATACTGTTTTTCTACTTTATTCTATTTGTCCTTAAAGGACTGTGAGTAGATTATTAGACTGATTAATGATGATTACATATTTGATATAAATTGGTTTAATATTTTGATGCTTGTAATGTAATAGTTTTAAGGGTTTTAACCCTGACATTTATTTCTATAGATGTATGCTGTTATCAAAAGAAAAGCACTGTTTCTCTTATAAATACATTTGTACAGGTTAATCAGTATTGTAGTTTATTTTTGTGCATAACATTTTTAGTTAATAGTTTTAAAAGAACTACCCTATGTGTAACCTGTGTTACTACAGTATTTAAAAATACTTATAGATTACGCTCAGAATATGAGCTAGGGTTTATTCCCTTTTTAATTTTTATAGAGTATTATTTCCTGTGTTATTATCTTGTCAATTTGATTACTGTTACACAGTTTTCTTCAGTTTGTTTTTATGAATTAATGGTTTATAAACATCATTGTTTAATGATAATAATAATATTATGTGTATTTATAATTTTATTATCTATGTATAATATCTCTTCTTAAGTTTATGTTGGTCTTTATTTGTATAATAATTACGACTGAGAGTAGTTTGTAATATTTGTGTTATTTAATACAATTGTTTCTGTAAACTTACTGAAATAATATAAGAACTTTCATACCTATCAATATTCTTTACATCTATACTGTCTATAAATGTATAAGGACAATTTCATAATAATAATAACTTAACCATAGGTTACTACTGTCCTTTAATTAACAATACTAAGAAAAGGATACTGAAGTATTTATCAAGTTCCTAGTTCAGATAGTTGCAAGAAAATTAGTTAGTACTAAGGGATAAAAATAACTATCTGTATTATTTTTCATCTTTTCTCAACCTAGATGATAAACATAAACATTCATCTAATAATAATAGTTATTCTCTTTCAGTATAAATATACAGTTTACAGAAGTAGATATTGTGTAGAAAATGAATTATATACTTAAACATACTACTGTCAATAAATAATATGAGTCTTGTTCTGTTCTAATATTCTAATTACACAGTCTAGTTCTGACAACATCTCTACAAAACAAATGAATAAACTTTCTAGAAAACAACTATCTACTGAAAAGTAACATTTCAATACTCTGAAAACATAAGTATTCTATTCATTCTTATTCCTATCATACTTCATTTTCTTAAACACACTACCTGTGCTAGAGTATGATCTGGATTACTCCAGATGGGGAAAAACACAGGTAGGATTTATCTTTCATCAAAGTACAGATTCAGCCTAGAAATAACTAAGAGATTTCAACTTAACAATTTACAGCCTAACATATAATCATTCATTGTTTGTTCACCCACGGATATAAACTATAACACAGAAATTAAAAGATAATGGAACCTATCTTTTAAGTTGGATGACAACAGCAATGGGAGGCCGTTCCTCCCTACCAACTCCTGGAGAGCGCTCAAACAACGACTTCTCAGGACCCCCGATCCTGTTCTGGTCTCCTTGGCTAGAACTAGGTGGAGCAAACAACAAAGTACTAGTCCTGGGACTTAATACCAACTCTGCATACTGCAGTAAGATCTTTCAGCTGCAAAGCTGTACTAGATCAACTTTCTGCAGTTTTACCCCTCAAACACCTTCCTCCAAATTTCCCTTCACTAATACAAAAGCGCGGATTTTTCCACGGATGTTTTCCACGTTTCATACATTTGGGTGTTAAATCGGAACTAGTAAAAACCATCCGTCGCTATATCGACGCCTATTCGTCGCTATATCGACGATTCCATCTTATCCGTCGCTATATCGACACCTACTGCCTTCAACGTCGCTGTATCCACGGAGCTCCATCGTTATAGCGACGGCAATGTCGATATTCCTTAAATTGTTTAAACTTTATTATATCATATCCCTCCGACGCCTTGTTTAAAATTTCGATTCCAAAATGTATGTGTGATATTTAAAGGTTTATTAACATATGGAAACCAGGCTCGCGGGGATTCATCAATACCAGGGGATTCCTCCATTTTCGTCCGTCATCGACCCTCGCCAACCCTCGCATACAAGGGTTTATCTGATCGATCCGTGGAGGTTTTTGACAATCTGCGACAGGCGTTGAGGGTTTATCTGAGGCGTTGAGGTTTTTGAGCATCGAACATGTCTGGCCAGGTATGTCTGGTGACGTTTTCAAGTTTTTGGTGCCTGTCATATTACGTCCTCGGCAATTTGGTGCCTGTCAAATATATTTTCATTTCTAAGTTTGCTATAAAGGAGCATACACTCTGTTCTTGATTGATACTGAAATACAAATTAATCACTGCTTATTTTTATTCCAATTGATTCTGCTACGTATTGTGGGGGCAATTATAAACCTGCAGTAGTTTAGAGCAACTCGAGTGCTCATAGAGAGGGGTAATTTATAAATTTTGTTCTTTTGAAAATAAAATAAACAATTTTATTTGCAGTTTATTTACCAATAGGCAATTTGTGCTCGAAGTAATCTACAGTTCAATTCATGCGCTAGCCAGGGCTTTAAAAGTTGGGGTTTAGGGTTGCTGCGCGCATTAGGGTATAGGGTTTTTGGGTTGCAGGTAGGCATGTAAAAACCAGAAGTTTGTAGGAACCAATCCTTTATTATCAAAATTTATTTTCAGCACATGAGCAATACGGTTGAAGAAGAGAACATCTCCTCTACAGTAGAGTTAAGAACACGGCTTATACTGCACATATACAATTGTGTAATAGTGGATACCTATCAGATAAAGTTGGACTAGCAGGCGGGAAAATATCTGTTGTAAATCGCTGCCAGCCAGCTAGGTTCTCCACTTTAATCTCTTGGGTGAATCTTTAATTACTAAAATACTTAACAATTTCCTTATATCAAAGGACCTTGTTGAGGAAAACCTCACATGCAAACAATGGGTATCTCAGGGAGGATATTCAAAACACTTTCCCATTATTCTTGTTATGATGTGTGTAAAACCCAAGCCTCCAATCCATTATAAAATGAATCTAGAATGGATTAAGAATGATAGATACACAAGGATATTAAAGAGATTGGATTCCCTTCAATGGGGTCTCCCTAATTTTCGTGGTTGTTCAAATTCTAAACAACCTTAAAACAACTAAAAGTACACCCATAGATTGGGAAAAGGCAAACACAATTAAAGATTAAAGACGCCTGAGTGAGATTGAGACAACATTGAATCAAGTCTAATATAGGGAGGGCTTTAGTTATCTCAATGACCAGACCAAGCATAAATTAAAACCTTTAGAATCAAGGAGAAAGGAGTTTCCCATAAGCCAGGAAAAATAGCGATGTTTGAAAAGCAAGGCCCTATAGATGAGGGCTGTTAATGAAAACACATTTTTTTCATCATTATACTAAAATGTGGGAAGCGAATAGCTATATATGTAAAACTTATTAATATGAATGGGGATCAAGTCATGGGTTTCTCTAGTATATCCCATGAATGATTTTCATACTTTAATAAAAATTTCAAGGAAGATGGCATAATCACTATTTCTGAAATGTTGAAGGTGTCTTAAAAATTCCCTTAATTTGTTAATGATCAGGA
>LPNX011165872.1:6384-21155 GCA_001517045.1 Pseudotsuga menziesii
GCTTAAGGTATAAGCTAGCAACCACCAATCACCATGGACATGATTTTTCTATTGGAAAGCTAGCGACTTTTAGCTTTTCTTCTAGCATAAGTATGTGTTCTTATCCTAGAAGAAAATGCTTATGCTAGAAGGAAATCTAGCAGTCGCTAGCTTTCCTTGATATTGTGACGTGTGCTTATTTCAAAATAGAGTACATGGCACAAGCTCAAGGTATAAGCTAGCAACCACCAATCACCATGTCCAGGGTTTTTCTATTGGACAACTAGCGACTGCTAGCTTTCCTTCTAGCATAAGCATTTGTGGTTATGCTAAAATGAAATGCTTATGCTAGAAGTCCTTGATCTTGTGCCATGTGCTAATTTCAAAATAGGGCACATGGCGCAAGCTCAAGGTATAAGCTAGCAACCACCAATCACAATGGACAAGGTTTGTAATGTCCCTGTTGTGTCGCCTTAAATTATTATGTTCACAAATGTGTATTGTACTTACTTCTGGTGAGGAGCTCAAGGCCAAGGCCCCACCAGAAGAAAAATCATACAGCTTATACAAGTAAATTACCTAAGTGATAAACTTAGGAGACTTAAGACTTCAGCTAACCTAACGACACGTGACTAAAACCACTAGGGCTAAAGACGAATGGTTAAGAGAGCCATATTTTTTATGCCATAAACTTACATGTCATATTAATTATAGCCATGCTAGAAAATAGGGATTCATCCTACAGGGGGTTTTCTCTACTCCATGGAAATTCATCCTGACTAAGACACCATGGCCAAGTTATCTAACTCGGTTATGCTGTGATATTCGGTATCGACAAAAGTTAAGAGGTTAAAGTAGAAGGGAAGAGTATCATGTTCGACATGTCTCATTCTCTTTCTAGACTATTATATATATATAACCCTCACCCCCCCCATGAGGTCCTTCCACCTTGCTTTTAGCTAGAGGCATTGAGGACCTAGAGGTCATACTTAAGAGTACATAGAATATATATATATACATCGGTATACGTACATACCTAGTATGGCCATCGAAAAATAGTGGCCAACTTAGTCCATTATTTTTTTGGGTTAACTTACACCTGAAACAGACAAAAAGAACCAAATAACTCGAAGGCAGTTTTGTTTTTTAATAATACAAAAAATGAATGATACTTCTATAAGTAAAGCATGTGTACCGACGATGGGTAGTAAGTCAAGGTTTAAATTACCTTACAATACTTTGTTATGGGTACGTGAATACACGTAAAATCCTCGAGTAAGAGGAAGTTTACAAGTCTGGTGTCGTTAGAATATGAACATGCATAAACTCCTTAAATAGAGGAGGTAAAAGAGGAGGTTTTTATGAAAACATGCCTGCAGGTAGTTCTTTTTGGCCTGAGTTAAAGGCGACCCTGCCTCAACAAAATTATACTCGCGCAATGACTGCGTTAAACTGTGAGGAACCAAGTATTTTGGCAGAATCATTACCGTAACTTGTGGGGACATAGCGCACCCGAGGGGGGACCGTTTTCTCTCTGGCTATTTTTATTTGAATAGGTATTTTCATTAGGGGGGGGTAGAAAAAGGGGGTTCTTCTCTCTCTTCCAGAGGAATTCGACCTGTATATGGGGTTTTGGAAGGAGAAACCTCTTCATTTTTCAAAGAGTCGAGCTCTGATTTTTCCAAGGGGCAACTGCCGGGAAAGTGGTCTGAAGATTAGGCGCATCAATGGAACTTGCCGTTACCTTCCTAGGAGTTGGTGATTGTTATTAGGGAGCTACACTTTCCGACGCCCTCTGTAGCCTGGTACGACGATCCCTTGCATCACATTCCTTGAGGTAAGATACTCAATGATTAAGATCTGATGTGCATATTTTGTTCGGTGATTTGCATCTGATCTCTAGATTTAATTCTCCCCATCCGTGCATGTATCCTCTCCTTAGAATGAGCTAAATCCACACTATACGGTTGATTTCCAAAGTCCATTTTGGTTTGGAGCCTGTCATCACGGGAAAGGTTAAACCAGACAGAAGTAGAGACTTTGAGATGCCTGTATGAACATTGAAGTTTACACATGCATGCTTAATCTATCTATCGTTCAAGGATGATGGAACTGAGGAAACGGTCAAGACCCTAACAAACTAATTATTCTTCCAGTAAGAATAAGTTTGTGACAGCAAGAAATATAAGCTTTATGGAAGTGACTGGGCTGCATTGTTTTGCTAAGAACCAGCTACCATGAGCATGCTCGTAGATTTTAGTCATTAATAGAAGGGATGTGCCTATGATTTAGATATTAGGCAGACACGCCGTGCCAACTGTGATAATATGAAATGTTGTAGAGAGAGAATAATTATAATAAGCTACTAGCCTAAAGACGTCAGTTTTGCGTTCTGCGATAACCAGGTTTCGTGTTCCCTATGTTTAATGAGAATGTTTAAAGTCACCCTAGGGATAAATTTTGAAAATAATTATAATATTGCAAATACCGATGGAGATGACAATGCTTTACAAGGTTGTTTTTTAAAATAAAACCGTGTGAGGAGCTCAGGAGAGTTTTCAGGTTACCTGATCTATTCGATTAAACGACTGCGGCTTAATTCATTTACAGCACTCTAACAAACTCTCAGTTTGACCTTAGGTACCTATGTAACTCTTGGAGGGGTGACTAGTTCTCTGTTTCCATTTTGCATAGTAGTGAAATATTTGGATAATATAGACAAACCAAAGATTTAAATAGGCCTTTCTTTTAAAAGCTTTACCTGCGTTTTGAAGTCAAAGGTATGACTGCAATTAAGCTTGTCCTTTTTTTTAATCCCTTCCTGCGCTTTGAATGTCAATTGTAGGACGTTGAATCTGGTGAAAAATCCGTAATATATATATGGGTAACCTAGAGATATCAAGAGCTTCGTATATACTCTATTTTTGTTACCTTGTCAAAAGTTGGGTTTTGGATATTATTTAGAAAAGAAGGTAGGATGTTAGGTTACATTAACTTGTAATTTACATCTGCATATGGCAAATGGTTTTTCCCAATTCATGATGAGTATACCTTCCCTCAGTAGGCCTCATAGAGCTGGGGGGGTCTTAGGTTCACCACGTAAGCTTCGTTTATGAGAAGCTTGGCAACAAGGGTTGTTGCGGTTGTAAAACATATTATTTTTGGAATAAATATGCTCGACGGTTTGGTGGACGTAGCCCCGGGTTGGGGCGAACCACGTACATTGGTGTGTATTATGTTATGTATTTTGATGTGTGTATTTTATGTGTTTGGATGATCCCTTTTTCTTATTAATATGATGTAAATAACTCGATATGCTTGGATGATCTCTTAACTATGATGACGTAAATGGCTGCATTTCTAATTGATAAACAATTGCATTTGAATGATAAATGACTTCTGATGAAAGGCTGCATTTCCAATTGATAAACGTTTGCAATTTGAGAAATAAATGGCTGCATTTCTAATTGATAAACAATTGCATTTGAACGTTAAATGACTGCTGATGAAAGGCCGCATTTCCAATTGATAAACGTTTGCAATTTGAGTAATAAATGGATGCAAATAAAGGACTATGAGTGTGACTGATAAATGACCGAGAACAATCGAATTAAATGGAATATGGAAAGACTGCAAATTTGAATAATAAGCGACAGCAATTCTGACTGATTTTGGATAACAAATGTCTGCTAATAAATGGCTATGTGTCTGGCTGATAAATGACCAAGGGAATTTTTAATGATAAGTAATATCTCATGGTAATAATAAGTAATAAGATAATAAAAGGATGACCTTACCTTGGAATCCCTTTCCTTTACATCATAGTGCCCATGATAGTTTGGTTGTGTGCATTTAAATGGAATACTTATTATCCACCTAGAACCAGGTTTTAAGTATAAGTATGTGGCTAAGGAATTATTCTAAAATAAGTATATCCCTTATCTGAGTTAAGGGATTTGAGCCTGTTCACTCAGCTTCTTGTTTGCTAGAAAGAACCATTCGTATAAAATAAATTCAAAAGTTTTCGATTAATAAATTATGAGGCAAGTTGGTTAGACTAGTGTCACAATGCCAAAAATGATAAGAAGAGGAGCACTAAAAGTGACTCCTTATACTAATACCGTAATTAGTTAGATAAAACAGTGGTTTAACAATATTCTAAAGTATGTTAGATAGGGCACACTCTGTAGCCATGAAATATGTTGCACTAAGTGATAGAATATCATAAACAAAAGGAAAAAAAATCCTTACCCTTTTTGCACATAATGGCATGGAGGTACAAGGGGTACCTTACAAGGTTTTTCTATTGGTAAGCTAGAAAATGCTATATTTTCTTCTAGCATAAGCAAGTGTGCTTATCCTAGAAGGAAATGCTTATTCTAGAAGGGGTTATTTAGCATAAATAATTGTTTGGAAAATTGTTTTTTAAAGGAAAATGTGAAAATCGTACAACAATATATCGTAGTGAAAACAATAACCTTAGAGACCTATCGTCCTTCCACTCAAATGTAACTGGGCCTCTCAAAGGACATCTTCCTTGATGGTGATGAAATCCACCAAGTGATTATCCCGCAAAGGTAACAAAGAGTCAGTTATAATGAAGATACTAGTGGTGATGAAATCCACTAGTTCGACAAAATCTGTCTCAGGTACTGTCGGCTTCCACGACAGTCACCTATAAGGAATGACATCCTAAGTTGGTCACTAAGTACCTTCGTCAAGTGGAGAAAGAGCAGTTATCCCTCGAATGGTATTGGGTCATCTCCTTTTCAACAAGTGGTGGTGAGCCCACTTGACAGAACATACACCCGCTACCTTGGGTTTGACCTCCTATGGCGCGGCGCCGCTCTTTCACTTACCCCGTGTGGCTATACATGACCACTTGATTTAGAAGGATTTTTATAGCACCCTAAGGACAACAACTATGTTTTTCAAGTGAAAAAATGATTAAGGGGCATTATTTGGATGCCTAGCCCCAAAATCCTACCTAAACTACAAGATTCTTTTGTGCCCTCCTATGGAGGTGTTAAGTGAGTATATTTAAGCTATTTTTGAACTTAGTGAGTGACGAGAGAGTTTCTTGTGTGTGTGTGTGTGCATCAAAGAAAGTGACGGTTTTGAGCGCACATGAGATATTGCATATAAATGAAAAGACGTTTCTTTTAAAATGAAAATAATGCAACTCAACCTAATATAAAAACAACTAAATAAACCATGTAAACCATGTAAAAAAAACTAAATAAAATAAATTGTAAAAATAAAAAAAATCTATAAAGAAAATTGTAAAAGTAAAAAAAAATCTATAAACTTACCAAGATTTTCAACCTCTTTTTAATCCAGTCTTCTTCTTTACTTTTTGTTTGGCTAAGACTAAAGCTAATGCCAATGCCAATGCCAATTTTTCCCATAACTTCATCTTCATCTTAGTTGGTCCTGCTTCTTTGATAGACAATAATCAAGAAGCTATGAAGCCAAGACTACTTGAATGGAAACTGTACAATATATTGAAACTATTTGTAAGTTACAAACTTATATCAAATAATTAAATATAAAAAACACTAGCTATTTAGCTATTTTTATATACAAGTAATGCTATATATTACATCTTATATACATTCATAGAGTTGATAACTATTTTTAATTAAATATAAAAAACACTAGCTATTTAGCTATTTTTATATACAAGTAATGCTATATATTACATCTTATATACATTCATAGAGTTGATAACTATTTTTAATTAAATATAAAAAACACTAGCTATTCAGCTATTTTTATATACAAATAATGCTATATATTACATCTTATATACATTCATAGAGTTGATAACTATTTTATGTACAAGTAATGCCATATACTTATATACATTCATAGAGTTGATAGCTATTTTTATGTACAAGTAATGCCATATATTACATCCTACATACATTCATAAAGTTGATTATACCATGGAGGTTTACAAAATGAAATTTAGAAATACAACATTCAAATAAATGATTGGCAATTATTTAAAATAGTTATTTAGGTTTAAATAGAATGATTTTTATTTTGAAAAAAATTTATTGTAATTTTTGAAAATCTATATTATAGTTGTTAAGTGGAATTTTTGGATGTTTCAAAATTTTTAAAAAATGCTGAATATTTTTATACCATTAAAATACAGATTAAAATAAAGCTAATTCTAAATTTACAACATCAAAAACTATAAATTTCAAAAAAACTATAAAACCATATTTGAAAATAAAGGACAATTACAACCATTTAAACTACGGAATTAACAACTCAGTTTCGAATTGCTGCTGGACTCTGTGAAACTAGCGAAGATGGGTTTAATTCAGTTCACATAAACAAATAAAAATTAAAAAAACCGTTCATTTTCTTAATTCTGTGTCAAATATTGACATAAAGAACAAATATGTAACCATTCAGTATACAGTCTACTGAATCCACATCTCAATTTCAAAATGCTGCTGACCATGAAAAAACAAGAGAGGATGGGTTTAATTCGATTCCCATATTCCAGTTGATTAGAAGAGGAGTCTAAATGCTGGTTATTTTTGGGGAATTTTTTTTTGTTTTTCTTTGTAAATTTGGTTTTGAATATATAAATATATTCAATATCTTTGAATATCTAAATACCCAGGTCATTCAGATTTATGTAAGTTCAAAGAATTCTTCTCTCAAATTCCGTCAAATTCTTGCTGGAAAATGCAATGGCACTTGTTTAGACTACTCTATTAAAAGAAGTACAGATATATGAAAAGCAAATCCGGTTATTCTACTCTAAACGGGGAAATAATATATATCTGGAAAGCAAAGCCAGAAGAAAGGATCCCTGTAACACGTCCTGAATAAAGATATGCTCCACACTTTGAGAAACATAAGCTTAAGAACGACAGTATCTTCATATTACTGGTTCAGTACTTGGGGAAAACCAGAAAACTTAGAATGACAATTAACCAGACAAACTTACATATGCCCCATCATTCAAAAATACTTTCATGAACATAGACAACTATTTCCAGCCGACCTAAGTAGCCCTAAATTCATTTCATATTATAATTAGCCCACTGTTTATTTAAACTCTTCTCATAAATATGATATGTTATACTATGGAGAAAATTCAGCTACGAGCCACTTTGGCCACCTACCAACCACAACATTGGGGAATCATACACAACTGATTCTGGCAATAATGCAAGGCATTTATACCCAACCAAAATAGAACCATTCTTCAAAACACAACCGAACTCCCTGCGGTGTTAACTCTTGGAAAAAAATGTAACCTAGGTGGTTTCTAGATTCGCATTAAAACTCATGCGATCAAGGCACTACCAGATCCTAAAACAATCTCATACAATGCAATCTCATATAGTTCGGATAGACAGAGAGAAGATGTTTCGGCTCTAAAAAGTTCCTGCAAAAAGTCACTATTTCCAGATTGCACGAGGGATGTATTTCGTAAAATAAAACGTGTAAAAATTATGATTTCCAGATCGCAAGAGAGATGTTTTTGGTAAAAGATAAAAGCCTGCAAAAACTCATGATTTTCATATCGCAAGAGCGGTGTATAACCCCAATCAGTTTTCTAGACCCGGAATAATCTGCACATGTGACTTCAAACCCTATATACATGCATAATATAAATATATGTATGTTCTGATCCGCCACATACGTGATGCATAATATAAATATATGTATGTTCTGATCCACCACATACGTGATGCATAATATAAATATATGTCCTAAGTTTTACCATTTAAAAGCAAAACAAAAAAACAACTTCAAGTGCATGTTTACCCAGCTCTTCAAAACTGCACATATTGTGTGGGTAAAGAATTCTACTACGAAATTTTATTGTTCCCACTCTAATCTATCGTGGTTAATGGACCATGAACAAGGCAAATCACAAGCTACAAATTAATTTTCTCTTTCAGTGAAACTCAAATGGAACCATTCAATATGAAGAGCTTATTCATTATCAATGTAATCAACACTCTATCAATTCAATGCACACGCAGCAACAACGTCATCCAACCCTCCCAATGCTATGTCAATAGTTTAGTACGTCAAGATCTACAAACGGAGGAATCCAATACCCAAATATTCTCTAGGTAAAAACAAAGATTAGATACCCAAACCCAACTAGATCGAAAATTGGTTCTCAACGTTTTTGAAATACATGCAATGTTGTGTGAGATTGTTTAAGGATAACAAATTCATTATAAATTTTTAAGAAGTTCATCCACTTCCATAACTGCAAGGAGTCTCAGATGGAAAGGAGCCTGCCTCCTGGTCCATAATTTATTGAGTACTTGATCTCCCTTTTCAAACATATGACTTACCCAATATTGTAATCATCGTTGATTCAATTACATATTCACTTAGTCCATATGCCCTCTCCGGATTCATTTGAAAGGGTAATCTTCACTTCGAGCCAGCAATAGAGTGCTTTAGTTCACAGTAAAGCTTTTTGGGACCTTAGAATTGGGAACCTAGAGCTTGTTAATGAGGACCATCACTTGTTCCTCAATATCTTCGCTGCCCCTTTTGTATAGAAGAAATTGAGCTGGAGTGTTTTTAAATTCATTTGTGAAACCTTATTTCATTTCGTTCGCAAGTTCTAGCTATTGGTAGCAGGCTTGGAATTTCAAATTTTTGTTACCTGTCAAATCAAAATTTACAAAACTTTATGACGGTTTTGTGTTTTCCATAACGATCGGTTTACGTTTTCATCAGATTAATCCCAAACTAAATTAAGCATTACATTCATATCGACGCTTGGCTTGCCATGGTTTAGACATCATGAAGATCAGAAGAAAATTAAAAACATTTTTTTTCCTTTTCCTTCAACTGCTTTGAATTGTCCTATGTCGAATGCATATACAGTGAAGAGATTGAAAGAAGTGTCAATGTTGCAGTTCTTCGAGTGAATTACAGTGAAGAAATGAAGAAATTAAAAGAGGTATCAATGTTGAAGTTCTTGATTCAGCGATGAACATGAACTGGAACTCCTGCCTTAAAGAAAATCAATGGTTATGATGTAACTATTCACAGATCATAAATACATTCAATGATGACACCAAGTAACATGCGCTGGCATCATCACCAAGTCAGGTGGACCGTGGCAGTTTGGCAACCATTGCATAGTGCAATATTAAATCGGTAATGGTCTTCCACTGTTACACGATATTAGAGCCTACATCTACATATGCTTATGCAATATTTTGACGGGTGAGCTACACATCTAAACGTCAAATCGACGGGTTGAACATTTTTATCCCTATCCATTTTGACGTCCGCAATTTATGAAAGATAGTCAAATACGTTTTAAAACCGAAAAAATGTCTTGTAGCAGGTCAAATTCTAGGCCTGCCTTCACCTATTGCCTAGGTTTATTTTCCAAGTCTGGCATTCCACACCCACCTTGGATTTGATATTCATAACGAATATATATATTCACACAGGGACTGAAATATGTACCTAGAATTTCAAATTTTTGTTACCTGTCAAATCAAAATTTACAAAATTTTATGACGGTTTTGTGTTTTCCATAACGGTCGGTTTACGTTTTCATTAGATTAATGAGTGTCAATTTTTTTATATTAAAAAATATATTTAATAAATCAAAATGTTATAAAATTTGATAAAATCTTTCTTTTAAAAAAAATTATGTTTTCATCTTTCTCTTATGATATTAAAATTACCAATATATTTAGGTAAATATTATTATATTCTATTTCAAATCAACATTTTCAATCCTTAATTTCTTGGAATTCCTGAATTCTTGATGTGAAATGAAGAAGAACCGTTTGCCATAACCCAACAATGCTTCTAAGTGTGAGCCTGATTCTGCTGCCCTTGCTTTCCTCATATTTCAAATCTTCAGGGCTTCTCTTAATCTCCACCTTATACTTCGTCAAGATATCTTCAATGGAAGAATGGAGTTGGACGCTATAAATTATATTGTAGTTGTCAATATTAGATTGTAGAAATTTTTATTACCTAAAATTTAATATGTAGGGAGAATGTTTATCATATAAATTTAATTTGATTTATTTAATTTAAGAATATTAAGAGAAGATGTTTATCATATAAATTTAATTGATCGGTTTTAAAAACAGTCTATCTTCTATTGAAAAAAGTTACTGCTGCAGTCTTTATATGTATATAAATTTTAAATTTGTAAATATGAAAGTAAATTTTGCTAACTTTATTTCGACTATGCATTTCCGATCACTTGCTTTTACAATCGAAAGTTCCCCAGAAACTTTTTAAATAATAGCTTCCATTCAATCGGTGAAAAAATAACATCAAAGTAAATTAACTTTTAAATAATACCTTCCATTTAGTCCATGAACAAATAACATCAAGAATTTTATGAGATGACTTTGGACTTGGGAGTAAAAATAAATGGCGTAAACATGAACAACACAGTTTGACAGGCCGATAATACCATACAACTGAGTTGTTGTGCTCATCACTCACTGCACATAATACTTCCCAACAATAGAAGATGAAGATAGGATAATCATCCAAATTTTAATAACCTTCAGGAACAATGAATATATCCAGTGTTATATATATAGGTGCGAAAAATACTAGAAACCCAATTCAGATTTGCATCCATACCCAACCCAGAAATTATGATGGGATGCCTAACTTAATACCTGTCTATTTGACGGTTTGAAATTTTTTCTAAGCATAGCTGTTGACGTTTCCAAATTTTTTTAACAGGTCAAATACGTTTTGAAAATGAAAATACGTTCTCTAGGCCGTCAAATTCCAGGCCTGATTGGTAGATTGAGTGAAATCACCTGTTGTTCGCTAATCCCGCCGTACACGTTGGGTTGGGAAAAACATATAATTTGTACTGTGATCTCTTCTAGGTGCTTCGGTGGAATGAGCTGGGTCTATAAGGCCTTAGATGGTTTTTTGGGGATTTAATAGGTCAATGTAGCAGTTAAATATCCAGCATGAAGGTAGTCAATTTATAAGGCGACTTACGATGCTTTACAACTAACTTCAGTCTTCTTTACTGGTAAATTTTCACAATGTAACCATTTCTCCAAAAGGAAAAGATATGAATCAAACTACGGTATTGAGAGGACAGACAGATCACTGAATTTAGATTATACAGACTGATAAAGAGATATTACAATAGAATATATCATGGAATATATATCCCATAGAGAAAAAATATATAAACGATGAGGTTTTTTATCAGCATTCCTTGCAAGAACTTGAAAAAGTTGAATTGTATTTATAGAAAAACTGATTCCAAATAGTATACCAACCTTTAAATGTTGGACAACCCGGTAGATGTTTCCAGCACTGGTTCCGGCGAATTTCTGCGCAGATTGACAGCCCACAGAAGGAAGTTTCAGACAAAACAGACGGGAGGGAACACGCAGAAGGAAATTTCAGACGGTAGACACTGAATGTGCAGTCAGAGAGCATTCATGGTCGAGGCTGTAGGCGGGTTTTCTAGGAAGGTGTCATAATTGGTCTCAGAGGCACCCTCGAGCCACATTGAATGTTGATGGGCTCGAGGATTGAAGAACATTGAATGTTGATGGGCTCGAGGATTGAAGGTAGGCTGAGTCTCATCCGGCTGAGTCTCATCAATGACTGCTGAGTCTCATCGCTTTAACTCCTTGCCAAGCTTTAAATAAGCTGTTCCAATCACTCTTTTATGAGTTGAAGATCGACTAATTGGCGAAAACGTTCTTGAAATCATCCTTTTCTCTGTTAATTGGTGAAAACTAAAACAATGAAAATATTGAATGCCACGTTTTAATAATCTTTTCAATTAGAAATATTTAAACTTTTTTTAAGGTTTTGTATTTTAATGTTAATTTGAAATATTTATATAGGTTAAAGTTTTTTTTAATATTTTAATGTGAAACTTTTGAAATGTGTTTTCATTCAACATATTTGACCTAATTGTTTAATTTAAAGTATTTTCCTATTTTAATTTATATGCTCTCATATATTAATTAAATATTTTTTATTTATGTGCATGTGTTTTCATTCAACATATTTGAACGAATTTAATTTAAAATATATTTAATTCTATAATACTTATTATATATGACATTAGGAATCTATTGAGAGTGAAAATTCCACTCAACACATGAAACATATAAAATATATTCATCAAAGTTAATTTTTTTAATCATAAAATTTTGCCTAATTATTATTTTTATTAATGAATTATTCGCAAGGCTTATATATTTTTCAATGATTTTTTTGAAAAAATCGCCTACCTTATAATGTGAAATGACTGCAATAATCGCCTCCATTTATACACTCTAGGATGAAAATCACATCCTTAAAATTATGATATGTCAACCTTTTTGCTATATATTTTTTAGCAAAATACTCTTTTACGACAAATATATTTTATAGAGTTTGTAAACTTATCTTTCTAAATCAAAATAAATATTTTTTTATTTAATTGTTTTTGTTTTGGTTAATTTGTAAGTCTTAAAATAAAAATTTAATAATAATAAATTAAAAGTTTATGGCCCTAAGAGCCACCACCACTCTCATATGGGAAATCAATGGATAACAGTTTGATGGAATATTTATCAAACCCTATTTTTTTCCCGAGTGGTAGGTTGAAGTTATTATACCCTCAATATACTCAAAATTGTATAGCGTTTAAATTGTGTTTTGATTGTATTAATAGATTTAGCACTCTATTAAGTGTTCAGATTGTGTTTTTATTGCATAAATAAATTTTACCTTCAAATATTCTTAAAACACTTAGATTATGTAATTTTTAGAATTTATATATGCCAATCCAAAAAAATTAAACATAGAATATTTAAACTATTGATTAAATAAATTAACCAATAAATAATAATTCCATAAAATATCAATAATGATAATTAGTTATATTCATTAAAGTAAATTTAATGTATTTGAATTTTTATTCTCTACGAAGCACTTATTCAGGACATTGTAGAAATACTCGTCGTCCTCGAGCAAGCAACACACAACAGAAGTTTTCTTTCTTAAATGTAATTGAAACTTTAGCCGAATCTATATTATATATTCACGAATACGCCACTGCCTCTATCTATCAATGGAATTTGCACATAGGCCCTTTGTGTGTCTCCACAACTATGATCACAAGAAATAATAAGCCAATGTGCCTAATGGGATCAACGACATTTGTGTCTTTATATATGTAATCTTGCTTTTCCCAATCCTTCATAAACAATCATTGGAGAATGTTATGGCAAATTATTACATCGTCGATCTACTGCGTTGGAAGGCCACATTTTCCTTGGAAGGCCATCATCATTCATCATCATCATCCTCATCATCATCATCACCATCAACATCATGAACATCATCATCATCATGCTCATCCTCATCCTCATCATCGTCATCACCTTCATCATCATCATCACCATCAACATCATCAACATAATCCTCATCCTCATCATCATCATCATCATCATCATCCTCACCTTCATCATCATCATCACCATCAACATCATCAACATCATCCTCATCATCATCACCACCATCAACATCCTCACCATCATCGTCATCACCATCAACATCATGGACATCATCATCATCATCCTCACCATCACCATCAACATCTTCAACACCATCAACATCATCATCATCATCCTCATCATCAACATCGTCAACATCCTGAACATCATCATCATCATCCTCACCATCAACATCATGAACATCATCATCATTCATCATCATCATCCTCGTCATCATCATCACCATCAACGTCATGAACATCATCATCATTCATCATCATCATCCTTATCATCATCATCACCATCAACATCATGAACATCGTCATCATCATGCTCATCATCATCCTCATCCTCATCATCGTCATCACCTTCATCATCATCATCATCCTCACCTTCATCATCATCATCACCATCAACATCGTCAACATCATCCTCATCATCATCATCATCATCCTCACCTTCATCATCATCATCACCATCAACATCGTCAACATCATCCTCATCATCATCATCATCATCCTCACCTTCATCATCATCATCACCATCACCATCATCAACATCATCCTCATCATCATCCTCACCATCAACATCATCACCATCAACGTCATCACCATCAACGTCATCACCATCAACGTCATCACCATCAACATCATGGACCATGATGATGATGATGATGATGATGACCACGATGATAATGATGAATGATGATGATGATGATGACCACGATGATGATGACCATGATGACGAACAATGATGATGATGATGATGATGACCATGATGACTATGATGATGATGATGACCACGATGATGATGACCATGATGATGATTATAATGATGAACAATGATGGTGATGACAATGATGTTGAACATGATGACAATGACCATGACAATGATGATGATGATGATGATGATGATGATATTGAGCATGATGACTATGATGATGATGATGACCATGATGATAATGAAGAATGATGATGATTAATGAAGAATGATGATGACCATGATGATAATGAATATAGTGAATGGGCTGGTGATTACTGGTTGGCTATGCACTAGTTTGTAGGAGCCTTAGCTTGTATGCGAACCCTAGCTTGTATGTAAACCCTAGCTTGTAGTAAGAGTGCTAGTTTCATGTAGTAAAACCTAGTTTGTAGGCTATGCACTAGTTTGTAGGATCCCTAGCTTGTATGCGAACCCTAGCTTGTATGTAAACCCTAGCTTGTAGTAAGAGTGCTAGTTTCATGTAGTAAACCCTAGTTTGTAGGCTATGCACTA
>LPNX011165872.1:21174-47583 GCA_001517045.1 Pseudotsuga menziesii
ACCCTAGCTTGTTTGCAAACCCTAGCTTGTATGTAAACCCTAGCTTGTAGTAAGAGTGCTAGTTTCGTGTAGTAAACCCTAGTTTGTAGGCTATGCACTAGTTNGGAGACCTAGCTTGTATGCGAACCCTAGCTTGTATGTAAACCCTAGCTTGTAGTAAGAGTGCTAGTTTCGTGTAGTAAACCCTAGTTTGTAGGCTATGCACTAGTTTGTAGGATCCCTAGCTTGTATGCGAACCCTAGCTTGTATGTAAACCCTAGCTTGTAGTAAAAGTGCTAGTTTCTTGTAGTAAACCCTAGTTTGTAGGCTATGTACTAGTTTGTAGGAGCCCTAGCTTGTATGCAAACCCTAGCTTGTATGTAAACCCTAGATTGTAATAAGAGTGCTAGTTTCATGTAGTAAACCCTAGTTTGTAGGCTATGCAGTAGTTTGTAGTAGGGTAGAAGAATAATTTCAGGTTAAAAAGTCCTTGGAGGTGAAACATCATCCATTATTTGATCTCAAAATATTCATTAGAGGAAATTTCAACTCAAAATGGACCTTTTAACTTTTATTCAAATTCCATGTCATCATGTGTTAGCCAATGAAATTGCTTTAAATTTGAAATACCGTGTAGGTCTTAAACACTTTTTTAATATAAATTTGGGGATAGGTATCATAAAAAAAAACTACTTTTTTTGTTTGTATTTTTGACATATCTCCTCGTGTTTTTACTCAAATTTCGATTGGGAGAGCTCGTTGGATGCGGAATTAAATTCCGCATCCAACGAGTACCCACTCGACATACTTTTGACGGACCTCGCTACCCCAAAAACAAGAAATACCTGAAAAAATGGAATGATGATGGCATCATTCCATTTTTTCAGGTATTTCTTGTTTTTGGGGTAGCGGGGTCCATCAAAAGTATGCCGAGTGGGTACTCGTTGGATGCAAAATTTAATTCTGCATCCAACGAGCTCTCCCGATCGAAATTTGAGTAAAAACACGAGGAGATATGTCAAAAATACAAACAAAAAAAGTAGTTTTTTTCTTTTCTTCCTCCAAAATTAATAAATATTATTTTATTATTTTAACTATTATTTTAGTAGTTCATTTTAGGAGGCCCATTTTGAGTTGAAATTTCCTCTAATGGTTCTTCTTTCTTCTCAGGTTCTCTACTTGAGCCTTAAACTATTGAAACCTGCCGAAGACCTCATATTTGGTCTTCATGAAATATTTCCATGTTTTTTAGGAGAATTCATCAATGAATGTTACATTGTATAAGAATCCACCCAAGGATAATACTAGCATTGGTCCATAGCTGTATGAGTGCACAAGATCCAAGATCCCCTTGGATCTATTATAATTGTTTCGAAAGGAACCCTTGTCATTGTTTCGAAGTGCACAACATCTTCATACACTTCTTAGATTGCATGTCAAATTCAACATTAGATTAGACTTTGTATATTTCACAAGAGGATAAAATCCCCTATTAAATAAACAAGTCAACTCACTATAATATAGGAAAGATCACTCCTACTCAGAGCACTCCTTCTCAGAGTATGCAATGTGACCTCTAGCTTCCTTCTCATAGCACTTTTTTATTCAAAGTAAGCATCTCGAGCCTTATTTACTCCTAGTCACTTCTAATGACTAATGAAGGCTACGTTGAGGCCATTCTCTACCAACCATTGGTCACTTATCATGACCTTTCTAAGAGAATGTTTTCATAATGTTTCCCAATGATACAACCATGGAGAAGCATCAACACACATCACCTACATATAAAGTGTGAATTATTGTTGAATCAATGAAAGGATGACTTTTTAACCTAAAATTATTCTTCTACCCTACTACCAATCCCTTGATCTTCTCTTTGCAACAAGACATCAACTACCCCAAAATTCATGAATTTTCCATATTTTTATTTAGGATGTTAATGGCCACATAGATCCTTTATCTTATTGTGACAACAATATGTTTGAGAAAATTTCTTGATGGTAGAAATTTAGTGCTTTGTTTGGCACCATATATTCGTGATGGGGAGACCATACTACATCCATATTGTGCTTTTATGTAAACCCTAGCTAGTGGCTATGCACTAGTTTGTAGAAGCCCTGGCTTGTATGTAAGCCCTAGCTTGTAGTAAACCCTAGCTTCTATGAAAACCATAGCTTGTAGTAAAAGTCCTATTTTCGTGTAGTAAACCCTAGTTTGTAGAAGCCCTAGCTTGTATGTAAACCCTAGCTTGTATGCAAAACCCTAGACTGTAGTAAGAGTGCTAGTTTCGTATAGTAAACCCTAGTTTGTAAGCTATGCACTAGTTTGTAGGGTTTTTATGGTTTAGAGTAGAAACTAGGGTTTAACCTACAGACTAGGATTTCCACAATCTCGGGCTTAAACTACGAACACGAGTTTATACTACAAACTAGGGTTTATACTAGCTTGTATGCAATTCCTAGCTTGTAGTAAAAGTGTCCCTGAACGACATTTTCCTGTGACCTGCAACTTGACATATCTCGGTAATCGGAGGTCGGATCGATGAACCATTGAATCCATTGGTCTCCTAGCATTTCATTACCCCTAGGTGCACCTCTCCCTTGTGTCCTCGTGGCCCAATGACATCGTTGTACAGTCATTTTCTAAACTAGTTTTTTGCCTAGTGCACCTCAATGCAAATCTCGCATTGGTGGGTCAACTCTGCAAAACCCTAGACCGAGCAAGTGTTGGTGGTCTACCCATGTCGGCATTGCCCATACACACTTGCAAAATCTGACGTCACGCACTTTCGTCACTCCATTTGGTTTTTTGCTCCCGAACCAAGATTGACCAATTGTCCTTGAACGACATTTTCATGCGACCTAGGGCTTGACATATCTCGGCAACCAGAGGTCGGATTGACGAACCGTCGAATCCGTTGGTCTCCTGGCATGTCATTGCCCCTAGGTGGACCTCTCCCTCATGTCCTTATGGCCCAATGATGTCGTTCTATAGTCATTTCCTAAACTAGTTTTTTGCCCAGTGCACTTCAATGCAAATCTGGCATTGGTGGGTCAACTCTGCAAAACCCTAGACTGAGCAAGTTTTGGTGGTCTACCCATGTCGGCATTGCCCATACACACTTGCATGAGCTGACGGCATGCACTTTCCTCGCTCTGTTTGGTTTTTTGCTCCTGGACCAACATTGACCAATTGTCCTTGGACGACATTTTCATGCAACCTAGGGCTTGACATATCTCGGCAACCGAAGGTCGGATCAACAAACCGTCGAATCCGTTGGTCTCTTGGCATGCCATTACCCCTAGGTGGCCCTCTCCCTCGTGTCCTTGTGGCCTAATGATGTCATCGTATAGTCATTTCCTAAACTAGTTTTTTGCCCAGTGCACCTCAATGCAAATCTGGCATTGGTGGGTCAACTCTGCAAAACTCTAGACCGAGAAAGCATTGGTGGTCTACCCATGTTATCCTTTCCCATACACACTTGTAGGATCCGACGACATGCACTTTCGTCACTCCGTTTGGTTTTTTGCTCCCAGACCAAGATTGACCAATTGTCCTTGGACGACATTTTCATGCGACCTAGGGCTTGACATATCTCGGAAACCAGAGGTCGGATAGACGAACCGTCGAATCCATTGGTATCTTGGCATGCCATTATCCCTAGGTGGCCCTCTCCCTCGTGTCCTTGTGTCCCAATGAAGCCATTGTACAGTCATTTTCTAAACTAGTTTTTTGCCCAGTGCACCTCAATGCAAATCTGGCATTTTTGGGTCAACTCTGCAAAACCCTAGACCGAGCAAGTGTTGGTGGTATACCCATGTCGACATTGCCCATACACACTTTCAGGATCCAATGGCACACACTTTCGTCGCTCCGTTTGGTTTTTTGCTCACGGACCAAGATTGACCAATTGTCCTTGGACGACATTTTCATGTGACCTAGGGCTTGACATATCTCGGCAACCGGAGGTCGAATCGATGAACCGTCGAATCCTTCGGTCTCCTGGAATGCCATTACCCCTAATTGGCCCTCTCCCTTATGTCCTTGTGGCCCAATGATGCCATTGTATAGTCATTTTATAAACTAGTTTTTTGCCCATTGCACTTCAATGCAAATCTGGCATTGGTGGGTCAACTCTGCAAAAACCTAGACCAAGAAAGTGTTGGTGGTATACCCACATCGGCATTTCCCATACACACTTGTAGGAGCCAACGGCATGCACTTTCGTCGCTACGTTTGGTTTTTTGCTCCCGGAGCAAGATTGACCAATTCTCCTTGAACAACATTTTCATGCGACCTAGGGCTTGACATATCTCGGGAACTGGAGGTCAGATCGATGAACTATCAAATCTGTTGGTCTCCTGGCATGTCATTACCCCCAGGTGTCCCTTTCCCTCATGTCCTCATGTCCCAATGACGCTGTTGTACAATCATTTCCTAAACTAGTTTTTTGCCCAGTGCACCTCAATGCAAATCTCGTATTGGTGGGTCAACTCAGAAAAACCCTAGACCGAGCAGGTGTTGGTGGTCTACCCACATTGGAATTTCCCATACACACTTATAGGAGCCAACGACATGCACTTTCATCGCTCTGTTTGGTTTTTTGCTCCCGGACCAAGATTGACCAATTGTCCTTGAACGACATTTTCATGCGACCTAGGGCTTGACATATCTCGGAAACCGGAGCTCGGATCGACGAAACGTCGAATCCGTTGGTCTCCTGGCATGCCATTACCCCTCGGTGGACCTCTCCCTCATGTCCTTGTGGCCCAATGACGCCGTTGTATAGTCATTTCCTAAACTAGTTTTTTTCCCAATGCACTTCAATGCAAATCTGGCATTGGTGGGTCAACTCTAGAAAACCCTAGACCGAGCAAGTGTTGGTGGTCTACCCACGTCGACATTTCCCATACACACTTGTAGGAGCCGAAGGCATGCACTTTCATCGCTCCGTTTGGTTTTTTGCTCCCGGACCAAGATTGACCAATTGTCCTTGGACGTCATTTTCATGCGACCTAGGGCTTGACATATCTCGGCAACCGGAGGTCGGATCGATGAACCGTTGAATCTGTTGGTCTCTTGGCATGCCATTACCCCTAGGTGGCCCTCCTTCTTGTGTCCTTGTGGCCCAATGACACCGTTGTATAGTCATTTCCTAAACTAGTTTTTTGCCCAGTGCACCTCAATGCAAATCTGGCATTGGTGGGTCAACTCTGCAAAACCCTAGACCGAGCAAGTGTTGGTGGTCTACCCATGTCAAAATTTCCCATACACACTTACAGGAGATGAAGGCATGCACTTTCTTTGCTTCGTTTGGTTTTTTGCTCACGGACCAAGATTGACCAATTGTCCTTGAACGACATTTTCATGCGACCTAAGGCTTGACATATCTCGGCAACCGAAGGTCGGATCGACGAACCGTCAAATCCGTTGGTCTCCTGACATGCCATTACCCCTATGTATTCCTCTCCCTCATGTCCTCGTGGCCCAATGATGCCATTGTACAGTCATTTCCTAAA
Organism: Pseudotsuga menziesii; assembly: GCA_001517045.1. Classification (NCBI taxonomy): domain Eukaryota; kingdom Viridiplantae; phylum Streptophyta; class Pinopsida; order Pinales; family Pinaceae; genus Pseudotsuga; species Pseudotsuga menziesii. The sequence continues at coordinate 26,673 of LPNX011165872.1, forward strand.
CTAGTTTTTTGCCCAGTGCACTTCATTGCAAATCTGGCATTGGTGGGTCAAATCTGCAAAACCCTAGACCGAGCAAGTGTTGGTGGTTGACCCACATCGGAATTTCCCATACACACTTGCAGGAGCTGACGGAACACACTTTCGTCGCTCCGTTTGGTTTTTTGCTCCCGGACCAAGATTGACCAATTGTCCTTGGACGGCATTTTCATGCAACCTAGGGCTTGACATATCTCGGCAACCGGAGGTTGGATCGACGAACCGTCAAATCTGTTGGTCTCCTGGCATGCCATTAACCCTAGGTGGCCCTCTCCCTCATGTCCTCGTGGCCCAATGACGTTGTTTTATAGTCATTTCCTAAACTAGTTTTTTGCCTAGTGCACTTCAATGCAAATCTGGCATTGGTGGGTCAACTCTGCAAAACCCTAGACCGAGCAAGTGTTGGTGGTCTACCCACGTCGGCATTTCCCATACACACTTGTAGGAGCTGATGGCACGCACTTTATGTCCATTGTCCTTTCTAGTAATGTTTTATGTTGCACTTTCCTATATATGTACATATATAATTTGTACTCACGAACTTATGTTGGAAATATCGATCCTCTAAAGGTCCAAAGATGAACGATGGAATGATACCAAGTTTGATCCTTTTGTGATACATGATGAGCATTATATGTTATATTAAGGTTCCATGTATTCCATTGAAATGTGATAATCATGTGCTGGGAAGAATTAAATACGTGATTGGATGAGAGTCCTCGTATAATTCATGTTTTTGGTTGAATCTTTTATGTAGTAATTTGATATTTTTCTATGTATGCATGGCTCTTTACACTCCAATGAGTTATGTCAAACGTTTGATTAGGCTTTCCTATTCTGCTATATATTGTTGAACGAATGAGTTATGTCAAATGTTGAACGAGAACATAACATTTCTTTTGTCACCATTACATGGATCAATGCTCTTATACTTTCTAAACACATTGATTCTCTTATTGATACAAAATTCTAGTTATTGAACACATACAAACTTCTATTTACTGAACAAATTGATGCTCTTATTGATACACAAATCACTTATGCCCTTATAGATGTTGTACTCACAAGTGATTGTAACTACATATCATCATATTGGTGTACTATCAAACAAATGACATCGATGTACCTTATATTAAGTTAGATACATAAACATTGAATTATTATAGATGCCTCGACACACTAAAATATTACTATATGTCTTAGTGTTCCATATTGTAACATGCACACTGATGTGATTCTGGAGAATACCATAAGCAGTATTATATTACACTTAAAAATTAACTTGACTTGTAATTTATTTTTATTATATTACACTTCAACATTCACTTAACTTGTAATTTTATCATCCAAACTCACTACATTTAATTAGATGTATCCAATTAATGTGCATGTCGTGAGTTCATTGAAACATTGTATTACATTGTATTGCACTTAGTTTGATTTAATTACACGTGCAAGAACTTTGACATAGTGCATTCATAAATAATAGATAATCCACACAATAGATTGACATAACAACATGTGGAAACCAAAGAACTCATACGAAGTGAAATATATCATTCATTTATAAGTGAAATGTCAATGTACATGTATCAAAAAGTAGATATATATCCAAAAGTACATGTCTCCAACAATACATGTATCCAAAAGTACATATATATCCAAAAGTATCCAAAATTACATGTATCCAAAACTATCCAAGCCACTTGCACATGTATGCAAATGTACATATATTCTATAATGCATGTATCAGAAGTCAAGATTCCTCTTGTTCTTTCTCGACTTTGATCCACTAGGCTCATCTTTGGGATCAATGTGCGTCGATGGATCCTCCTCAGTGGAGCCAGACTCTGCAATACCATATCTCAATTAACTCAAAACCTATCAACATCTTGTTGGAAATTGAATGAAACAATTAGTCATCAATAGACATCTCACCTCAACAACATTCAGTGATAGCTAGAGTTCAGTTCCTTGTGTCGCAGACAGAGCCGTTGGTTCAACATCAATGATGGTCGGACCGGGGGGACCAGGAGCTACTTCTTCTGTTGGTGGCTACAATCACCAAATGTTGAAGTAGTTAGACATGCACGAGTAAACAATAAAATACAATAATAAACTATGTCTAGCTAAACAACAATAATAAACTATATGTCTATATCAAGTTAACAAGTTCAAATATAATCGAAGGATATACATTACCATGGTCTCAACCGTGGTAGAACCAAGGGGGGCAGGAACTGCTCCTGCTGCTGGTGCCTCAACTGTGGTCGAAATAGGGGGGGTAGGAACTACTCCTACTGCTGGGGCCTAAAATCACCAAATGTTGAAATAATTAGACATGAATGAATAAACAATAGACAAAAATAATAAACTATGTCAAGATGACGTTGAAATAGTTAGGTATACCTCGGTGTGACTAGCTGCCATTGATGAAGCAGCATCAACTGCTACATCAACCATCGATGCTATACTTTCTTCCATTAACTCTGGCTCCTGATGCAGTAAACATGCAAATCAAACATTAAAAAAAACAACTTATGCACCGGATTTCAAGTTAAGCAACAAATATCATCGAAGGATATACATTACCATGGGCTCAAAAACTCCATGGCCATGGGCAGCTTGAGTCTTTTTTGGAGTGTACCGCCTCATGTACACACGACCCTGCTCCATGGAAGGCCACGAAAAGAATCATTGATGCCCCTTAAGCGGGAAAGCTCAATCAGAATCGCGGCATTTGGATCCATTGCAGCAACTGCAAAAAAAACATCAATAAGTAAATCATTAGAAACATATACATGGCATATAATGACGTCTCTTCAAAATTGAAATTGTATTAAATCAAACTCAAGTTAGCAATTTAATGACAAATTCACTTACATATATTTATTTAAACTTAAGATTAAACATTTCACAATTAAAATGTAAGTTTCATTCAACTTGTGACTACATTTAGTTAATGAGTAAGTAAGAATTGGATATAACTTGTTCTGGCTTAGAAAGATGATTTGAATTTTGTTGAGAGGTTTGTCTTTCGTTTAAGGTTTGGATTTTGGCAGGAAGGGAGGAATTGTTCATTGTTTGGGACATGCCTTGGAGGCTATGATGATGTTGATTGATCAAGGACAATCTTTCTTAGAGCATGATGATGGATATTCCAGAGCTAATATAGTCCAGGTTAATATCCAGAGCTAGTATAGTCCAGGTTAATTGCCGATCTTGTGAGGTTAATATCTAATCTTGACTCTTGAAGATGAAGGGTTAGGGATTTTGTCATTAATGAATTATAAAGGGATATCTAAGGAGAGGAAGAGGCACATTATGAATGAGATATATTTTGGAGCCGAAGAAAAAAAGAGTGAGGAAGAGTACTGTAGCAAGAGAAAAGAGGGCCCAAATCCAAAGGAGGGAAGGAGAGCGCACTTCCCAAGACATCCATTGCAAGAAATAAAGGAAGAGGAAGTTTCCAATAGCCTAGGAATGGAAATTGAGGTAGTTATGGTATTGTCCATACAACATCAAAAATCGGTATGTACAACAGCATTTAAGAGAGGTTTCAGGGGCCATATAGCCTATACATTATTTCCAAGTTGGGCCATACATGTCTATTTCTATTTGGGACTAATTTGGCATGGATTTCGAGGTTATTTCAACGTGTACATAAGTTGTATAGTGTACAACAGAATTTGGCACAATTTCCCCAGTTGGCACAAGTTTTTATGTGTGTAATAAATGTTTTAAAATTCCATATTTCTTCTATATGGGAAGATTAATAGGGAATGCCATTATGAAATTTTCCATGGTTCTATAGCGAGTATGAGTTCTTTCATCACTTTTTGAAAAGATGCTTGTTTATGCTTCCAGTCATATTGAAAAGATGTTTGTTTATGCTTCCTAGATTCTAGTGAGAGTGGTTTTTTTTCTTTAAATGGTTATGGTTTTCACAATCTCTAGGAATTTTGGCTTGCTTGTAATTTTAAAGGCATTAATTCATATGTATGGCATATGATGTAGATTTTTAGGCAATATTTGGTTTTTTGGTGAATTTCTCCTTGGGCACTCTTCCACGCTCCTTGGGCACTCTTCCACGCTCCTTTTTGCGATCCTATTTCATGAAAATGACTCTCGGGTGGGGGACTCTGTGTTTTTTATTTTTATTTTTAAATTTACAAAACACGCACGCGTTATAGAGTTCTATAACGCGTGCGTGTTATTGTTACCTAGCCTACATGTCTGCTGACATGTCAGGCTTGGATTTACTATTCCAAGTGCTATGGAAGAGGAGCGCGTTCTTTTTCTATGTAACATGAGCCTATTCCTAAAAATTGAGATTGCATCTAAAAGGTCCCTCAACTTCTTGCACACACCCTTAACCATGTGGCCAACCACATGGTTAACCACATCATCAACCCCATGGTCAGCCATGGTCAACAATGGTTGAACATGGTCTACCACATTCTCAACCCCATGCTCAACTATGCTTAACCATGGTCGAACATGGTTGACCACATGGCTAAAAACGGTCGAACATGGTAAACCATGGTCAACCACATGGTCGAAAATGGTCTACGACATCAAAAACCCCATGGTGAGTCATACTCAACCATGGTCAACCATGGTCGAACATGGTTAACCACATAGTTAACCACATAAAAATGGTCAACCACATGTTCAAACATTGTTAACCACATTTTCAACTACATGGTCAGCCATGGACAACTATGATCAAACAAGATCAACTGCATGGTCAACATAATCAAACAAAATGGTCCACCATAGGGTTGTTCATGTTTAACCATGGGTGAACATGGCTAATCATATGGTTTAACATGGTTGATCCATGGTGAAAACATGGTTGAATCATGGTCAAACATTCTTGAATCGTGGTTCATCGTAGTCAACCATAGAGTTGAACCATGGTCAAACAACATGTGAAAACATATTTTTGACCAGATGATCAACCACGGTTATCCACATGGTCGACCATGGTCAACTCATCGACAACCACATGCTGAAACTTCATCATCAACCATGATGAAACAATTGTCAACCATGTTCAAACAGGGTGAACCAAAATCAAAGACACCGATAAACATGATTGAACCATCACTAAAAAACATGGTCAAATAATAGTTAAAATCATAATCAAGTCATGGTTAAAACACGTGGTCTAACCACATGGTCATATCATGGGAAAACCATGGTCAAACCATGTTCAAACCACATGGTTCAATCATGTTGAAACCATGATTAAACTACATGGTCAAACCATGGTTGCATGTGATTGAATATGGTTTCCTATGGTTGACCATGGTTTACCATGATTTCATATTGCTAACCATGGTTTTTATACAAGTCCATTTAAAAATGTTATTTGTATGTATAAGTTATTATATAAATTATATACAATTTATATAATGAGCTTACCGATCTGCCATAATCCAAGGCAGAGTTGAAAGGCAACCAAGGCGCTACTCAAAATTGTCCGGACTTCTTCCATTATCACACTTTCTCTACCAACGATGAATGGCAGCCTACTGTCCTACTTCATCCTCTTCTTCTTATAATTTCTTCATCTTTTTTCTATATTTCTTCCTTATGTCTTATAGCATCTCAGATAGTCCATCAATAGAGAAGGCAGTGAAGTAAGAGGACTTAATATATAGCATCCCAGATAGTGTCTCAATCGAGAAAGCAATGAAGTTGGACGTTGAGAGAGTAATGGAAGACGTCAAGAGAGTAATGGTCGATAAACGAGTGAGAAGCACAGGATTGGAAAGTTGAGGAAATTACAAGTATAATCACATATTCCACAACCAAAGTGGGACATGGCAAGGGGGGGGGGGAGTGGAAAATCTAGAAGCATTACCATTCAATCCTCTGTGGACATATGTGGACATCCCCATATTGTTATATAAATAATATCAACGTACTTAAAGTAGGTAGGGGCAAGTCAAACAAGCAAGCATAACCACCCTACAACTAATCAACGATTATGTTAAACTAAGTGAACCATTATCTTTATCGATTCCCCTATCTATATAATGATCAGGATATGTTGGAACTTTTTACAATACATGTACCAATCTTTATGTAACCAAAGTGAGATGTAAAAAACATAAATCTTGCTAATGGTTAACAACAATGCCAAGAAGCCACAAGATAGAGGTATCATCTTTTTTTATTTATTATTATTATTCACACATACATACATTTACAAGGAAGATAGAGGAAGGAAGAGGGCATGCAAAGGAAGGAAGGGAATGCCATACTAATGAGCATAATTAAGTAGAACCAAATTAAGATGTCTAAAACTCAAACTTCATCAGTTCATTGTGATAAAATCTCACCAATTTAATCAATGCAATACCTTAACTTTAATGGATGTTGCACATTTCTCTTAATTTGCACCAAAAATCAACATTAACATAAAAATGAACATGGTTTTGTGAACAATGACTTCCATTATTCCTATGGTTATGGTGATATTTAACTTGAAAATCAACACAAATCCTCAAATATAGATAAATGCATTGAGGGAAGTGAGAAACTTGCAATGTGGAAGAGACATGTCATATATATTGTGTGTCACATGTTAGTAAGGTCAAATTAAAAGAAAGTTTCAAACATCTAAAATATTTAAATGTGAAAACAAATGATGCCAACCATGTTGATTTTTTAGATCTTCAAATTAAATTATCACATTTTAAAAAGTAGTATAGATAGATATTAATTAAAGACTTAAAAAAGTAAATTTATATATGAAAAAAATAAACAAATCATTTTTTCAGTTATTTTATATTTAAATTACGAGAATGTAAATAAAATAGTATATACTTATCTTTATTTAAATTATCATAATGTAAATGAAATAGTATCTATCCATCTCAAGAGTGGATTTTTAAGTGAAAATAAGTTTTTATTTTTATTTTCTTTTGTTGTCTAATCAATCTCAAGTTGACATAGGTTATGATAACATTAGAGATTTAGCATTGGACATTAAATTAAATAGACATTGAATATAATGTATTCTAAAATTAATAGATGATTTTGAAAAGAACACCATAAAATAGAATGCTTATTTAATTCAAATAAGACCGAATATATTGAAATTTGAAATTTGAAATTCAACCCGCGCTCGAGGGGAAATTTCAAATCTAAATCTAACCCACCGACCATCCACATCAATTTGAAACTTGAATTCAACCCGCGCGAGGGGGATTTTCAAATCTGAATCTAACCCGCCCAGGATGCAGGCCATTGTTAGAGAAGCATGCTTGCTGGATCTCCAAGTTCGTCTTGCTAGATAGCCATGCATTTCCTGGGTGTGAAGGCTACACTCAGTGCGTTAGCATGGAGGGCGAATTTATGTGCGTTAAGTGCTAGATAGCCATGCATTTCCTATGCGTGAAGGCTACACTCAGTGCGTTAGCATGGAGGGCGAATTTCTGTGCGTTAAGTGCTAGATAGCCATGCATTTCCTGTGCGTAAAGGATACACTCAGTGCGTTAGCATGGAGGGAAAATTTTTGTGCGTTAAAGTGCTTCATAGCCATGCATTTCCTATGCGTTCCTGTGCATTAAGTGCTACACTCAGTGCGTTAGCATAGAGGGTGAATTTCTATGCGTTAAAGTGCTTCATAGCCATGCATTTTCGGTGCATTTTGCCTATGCGTTAAAGGCATCCCTGTAGGTATTATAAAAACACCGCTATGCATGCTGCGTCCAGGGCAGATCGGGGATCTGTGCGATCTGTGCATTTGTGGAGAGAGTGATCATTGTGCAAGGGTGCGATCTGTGCATTTGAGGAGAATACGATCGCCCATAACCCACAGGTCCGATGATCAGAAGCGTGGTGGGCCCATAACCCTGGAAAGATATGCTTCAGGTTGGAAGTCTATTGTTCCAGGTAGCATCGCCTTTCTCCCTAGTTTTATTACTATCTTATTACCTGTCTTGAGTTATAAAAGAATTGCTTTTGTGGAATGCTTGAATTTACCTGTATATACTGATGGTAGTATCAGGGAGATGTTGCTTCGTTTGTGGTATTAGGTATAGATTAATTCTAAGTACAAACAATGGTTGATTGATCAATTATAATGCAAAGGGTAGATAATCGATTGGCAACGATTTCCATTTGCTGTTGTCAAAACAATTTTATGTTGTTGATAGAGAAAAATTGTAGCCATATGTGGTAGCGATCTATCTTCCACCGATTCACAATGGTCAACTTCCCATGAATACATGTCTATTGCTCCAGAACTGTCGTTTGAGCGTTTGATCCAGGCCTGGAATTTGACGGCCTAGAGAACGTATTTTCATTTTCAAAACGTATTTGACTGGTTAAAAAAATTTGGAAACGTCAACAGCTACACTTAGAAAAAATTTCAAACCGTCAAATAGACAGGTATTAAGTTAGGCCTCCCTTCATAATTTATGGGTTGGGTATGGATGCAAATCTGAATTGGGTTTCTAGTATTTGTCGCACCTGTATATATAACACTGGATATATTCATTTTTCCTAAGGGTTATTAAAATTTGGATGATTAGCCTATCTTCATGTTCTAATGTTGGGAAGTATTATGTGCAGTGAGTGATGAGCACAACAACTCAGTTGTATGGTATTATCGGCCTGTCAAACTGTGTTGTTCATGTTTATGCCATTTATTTTTACTACCAATTGCAAAGTCATCTCATAAAATTATTGATGTTATTTGTTCACGGACTGAATGGAAGGTATTATTTAAAAGTTAAATTTACTTTGATGTTATTTTTTCACCGACTGAATGGAAGCTATTAATTAAAAAGTTTCTAGGGAACTTTCGATTGTAAAAGCAAGTGATCGAAAATGCATAGTCGAAATAAAGTTAGCAAAATTTACTTTCATATTTACAAATTTAAAATTTATATACATATAAAGACTGTAGCAGTAACTTTTTTCAATAGAAGATAGACTGTTTTTAAAACCGATCAATTAAATTTATATGATAAACATCTTCTCTTAATATTCTTAAATTAAATAAATCAAATTAAATTTATATGATAAACATTCTCCCTACATATTAAATTTTAGGGAATAGAAATTTCTACAATCTAATATTGACAACTACAATATAATTTATAGCATCCAAATCCATTCTTCCATTGAAGATATCTTGACGAAGTATAAGGTGGAGATTAAGAGAAGCCCTGAAGAATTGAAATATGAGGAAAGCAAGGGCAGCAGAATCAGACTCAAACTTAGAAGCATTGTTGGGTTATGGCAAACGATTCTTCTTCATTTCACATCAAGAATTCAGGAATTCCAAGAAATTAAGGATTGAAAATGTTGATTTGAAATAGAATATAATAATATTTACCTAAATATATTGGTAATTTTAATATCATAAGAGAAAGATGAAAAAATAAATTTTTTTAAAAGAAATATTTTATCAAATTTTATAACATTTTGATTTATTAAATATATTTTTTAATTTTTTTATAAAAAAATTGACACTCATTAATCTAATGAAAACGTAAACCGACTGTTATGGAAAACACAAAACCGTCATAAAATTTTGTAAATTTTGATTTGACAGGTAACAAAAATTTGAAATTCCAGGCCTGGTTTGATCTTTTGGCAAGGCTGAGTATACATATTTCAGTCCCTGTGTGAATATATATATTTGTTATGAATATCAAATCCAAGCCGGGTGTGAAATGCCAGACTTGGAAAATAAACCTAGGCAATAGGTGAAGGCAGGCCTGGAATTTGACCTGCTACAAGACGTTTTTTCGGTTTTAAAATGTATTTGACTATCTTTCATAAATTGCGGACGTCAAAATGGAAAGGGATAAAAATGTTCAACCCGTCGATTTGACGTTTAGATGTGCAGTTCACCCGTCAAAATCTTGCATAAGCATATGTAGATGTAGGCTCTAATATCGTGTAACAGTGGAAGACCATTACCGATTTAATATTGCACTATGCAATGGCTGCCAGACTGCCACGGTCCACCTGACTCGGTGATGATGCCAGCGCATGTTACTTGGTGTCATCATTGAATGTATTTATGATCTGTGAATAGTTACATCATAACCATTGATTTTCTTTAAGGCAGGAGTTCCAGTTCATGTTCATCGCTGAATCAAGAACTTCAACATTGATACCTCTTTTAATTTCTTCATTTCTTCACTGTAATTCACTCGAAGAACTGCAACATTGACACTTCTTTCAATCTCTTCACTGTATATGCATTCTACATAAGACAATTCGAAGCAGTTGAAGGAAAAGGAAAAAAATTGTTTTTAATTTTCTTTTGATCTTCATGATGTCTAAACCACGGCAAGCCAAGCGCCGATATGAATGTAATGCTTAATATAGTTTGGGATCGTCTTGCAGCAAGTGTGAAAAAACATTGTAATCAACCTGAAGAGAAATGCTTTGGTTGGGCTTGGACCAATTAAGCCAAATTCAAGTCTCAACATGAGAGAGAAATGTATTGTGCCTTGCCTCATGCTTGTATGGTGTGTTTTTATGCCTTCCAGACACAATTGCTGAGAATCGATTCAAAATGAAACTAGCAGATCCATTAACGAGCAAAAATAGCCGAAATCAAATTTAGAGTTAATTGATCACAATGGAAAACAATCTTACAGGTCAAATGCAACATAAATGTATTACATACCCACTTGAGAATACGGGAAGGATACTCCAATGCTAGCCTTTGTGAATCGAAGAAACTGTCACGCTCAAATAATTTGCAGCTTATTGTATTGAGAGTCTCATCCAAATATTAAGTTCAGTATTACACTAAAAAATGATTTTTACGCTTTAAAAAATTTAATCGCCCTCGAATTTGATAGAGGTTAAGATTTAGATCCTAAAAATTTCATAGGATGAACAAATTTAATCTAGAGGCTAAGATTTAGATCTTAAAAACTTCATTTTCAATCAAAATAAGATGAACAACTGTGTACTAAGAACATTGCATATTAAATTAAAGCATAGTGGAGACATGAAAATCAAGATATATTATATATACAATGTTGACAAACCTTGAACACATCACAGATAATAATGGACCTGTCAAAACAAGTGATATTCACACTCTTCTATGCTTCTAATTATCTGGTTTCCTTTGAAGATCGACTACAGCTTTCTATGACTTTGTCAGAAAAACAATTGCAGGTATTCAATGGAACCTGGAGCAATAACCTTGCTGTCTTCCTCCATAAGAACCCTCTTCTACGTATCAGCCAACCATCTGAAATTTGGACAGTTTGGGGTGTCTGCAATCAAAGAAATTGAGAAGCGTTTAGTCCATTGCTAATGGAGTATACTTATTGGAGTTTAAATTTGAAATATCACACAGAAATAATACCAGGACTTCTAAACAATTCTAATAACCGGTTAGAGAAGAGAAGGCCTAGTTTGAAGCATGGCAGAAGCCATGGAAGAAAGTGAAAACATTAAAATTAAAGATTATTTTATGCATTTTCAATGTTGCTCCAACAAAGACCGTTGAAAAAGGAATAAGAGTGATAAGCAGTGATGCCTTTTAGGATCTACAGGGATCACTGTGAACACTGAAAACATAAGAGGAATGGCTATCAAGATCAGCATACAAAACACGAAGAGGAATCCCTATAATCCTCAACAAGCACCATTGCAAAAACAATAAGAGGATTTGGCAGTACGGACATATTAGGGTTGCTACCAACCTACTCGCCATCATGAATGTAATTGGACTCCTTGCAATGGGCAATGGCTCCTTGGATGGAACTCTAAATCCATCAATGTGCTTTCACTATGGTATTAGCTGTTAGGAAAATGCTGCTGCATATCAGAAGCTTGTTGTTTCCCTTTACCCAAAATTTGCTTGTAAACCATCTTCAGGTTACCAGAGAAATCTAAGAATGACATCTGCTTGTCACTTCTCTCTAAACTCTAACATCTGTTATTTTTTTGTCTATTTCTATCTTCTGGTTTCTCCACATCTCTAGACCTTATTTTATCATTAGACCTCTGTAAAATTTTAACATAAAAAATCCTGATCTTCTTCACATACTTCTGAACAATCTCCTTGCCTCTCTTGTTATCTCTATCCATATTTTTAGAATACTGACCTTCTCCATCATCAAACGACTCTAATTTATTTTGAAACCCATGATTATTGTCATTTCTCTTGGCATTTATAGAATTTTGTCTACTGAAAAGAGACACCAGCAGTACTTCCACCACCTTCAGTTTCACAGCAAAGAATTTATTCTTCTTTGGAACAGTAGAGCCCATAACAATACTAGTACCTGCATATTCAACACAAGGATACCGCAAATCCATGTCATGTTCAACCGACTTTCTGAATTCAAACAAAGATATCTTCAACTTGGTGACACAGTGGGTTTTGATTCTTCCAGGGACGTTACTAGAAGAGTCCAGAGGGGCATGCATATCCATAATACTAATGCCATGTTCAAGAGGTGTAGGAATTAATTGGAGGGAAAACAGCTGGCCCTGGTAAAACAAGTTATCTGCAGCAGAAATGTAGTGATTTGTGTTTGGGGGATTTGCGATAAAAATAGAGAATTTGAACTCAAATTCATCTTCGCTATGATTGTCTTCTGAGATTGCAGTTGGGGTGGTGTCTGTTGGGAAGAAGGGTAGTGAAATATCAATGTCGAAATACTGGGCATCATCTGCATAAGGAGGATCTGCATACGGAGGATCCTAGGTCAGTTCTATCCTTGTCCAGCTCACCCTTATAGGGGTTGAAACCCTCTACCACTAACTAAACCGTCCATACCTTCTTGTAGAGTTTATCGAATCTATTGGAGCAATCTTTCCTAACTTAAACCTTCTTTCAAAATGAATTTCATTCTCTTGATCCAAAGTGGATCCAAATGACCATAGGAGTGGAATCACACACATCAAAAGTTTAATCACAAATAGTGCAAAGGCTTAGGGAAATAATGCCTTCCCTTTTGCAAGGTCATCCATCCATAAGACATTACCTTGGGCTCATTACTGCTAGGATTTTCACCACAATGATTGCACGTAAGTGTAGAAATACCATATTCAACTTAAGGTACTTTCTAAAAGAGACTTTACTTTCTTTAAGAACCACCAATGACTAGTACTTCAGATCCACCTAAACCCACAGACATTATCAGGGCTATAGTAAAGTATTCCCTATGAAACTAGGCATAAAACAATAATATCTACTATTGCAAAAATTATGGGCATCGTTGTCATTTCTAAGCCTTACCAATAGCCTCTTAAAATCATCTACATTTTGGAATAAAAATTCTAAGCAACCTTAATAAATGACATAAAATTTTGGAAAGTACCATAATAAAGAAGGCCAAATGTATTACATCTAAGATATTAAATATTATTCATTCATCTATCATCCAAAAACTGACCAACAAGAACTAATATCCATAGTTTTGTTTTGTGAGAGATACTTCTTATATTTACAAGGCTATATTTACAATCATTCCCAAGGAGGGTTTTGAACCCTACTCTATATGTTAATGCAAGCCTAACCACCTTGTTTCTTACTGATAACGAAACTCTAATGGGCTTATGCATAGTTTTAAGGAAGATACAATAAAAAACAATGAAATGAAATAAAAGAATTGATTTTAAAAAATTACATTTACTCTTTATGGATAGTTTAACAATTAATATGAAATTTTATAAGGTTTAGAGAAAATTATATAATTCAATTTAATATTATTAACTAAAAACTAAAATTAATATAAAATTTTGGAAGGTTTAAAAAATTTATATGTCTCTCATCTGAACCTAGGAGGAGAATTTTCCTTGGTTAGTCCAGAGGTAGACTGGTTTGAAAATGAGAGAAAAAAAACCTTTTATTGTAGACAGTTTGTATACGGTGCCATAAACCAGAGATGAACCCCCCCAAAAAAAACCATCGCCACATTTTAATCTCAATTCTCTCGGAACATTCGATGTCTTCCTGAGAAATTGGATGTCTTCCTGCAAATTCTCGAAAAGATTTTCGGCAGTTATGCTCGACATCTGCCTGCAATTTCTCCAAGAGCTTGTCAGCAACTATGCTCATGAGATGGTTTTCAGGCTCTGCTAGCAGAAACGATCTAAAAATAGTAAAAAACAGAGACAGAAAATGCCATTTTCCAAAACAATTTCATTTTTAAACCCCTTCGTAAGCGTTACCTTTTTCGAATAGTAGGTTTTCACTTTGTAGCTGTCATTTTTTTTGCCACAAACCATACGACTACTATAAATTTCCAATTTTTCGATTATGAGCTTTGCGAAGGTTATTTGTTGAAATTGACAATCTGGCAGAGACGGGGAATGCAATAAGAAACTTGAATCCACCGAACTATAAACAGTGCTAGAAACTGACAAGAAACACCTATAACTTGAGTTGAGATGTCTATATTTGATAGCAACGCCTTTGCTTGGTCAATTTTCATGTGACTGGTCAATTTCCATGCTCACGTTTTTTTTTACCAAAACATTGGGATAGATTAGATTAGATTCTGCAAATCAGCTGCAGAGTACTTTGACAATTTCCATACCAGCATTGCTGGCCAAGATTCTTGGTTCCTCGTGAGGGAATCATCCATCCTTGCCCAATGAATTGATCATAGTAGCTAACGGTTACAGCAATACTTATGCAAATAGATAACAGAAGATTGAGTCTGGAAAGAAAAGCAGAAGAGAAACGCTTCATAAAAATGGAGAGGAGATGCTTCTTATATGCTGAAGTGTAAGACGGAAAGAAGATAGCTTTGAAGAGGAGGCCGTTTTTATGAAGATCACTTGTCCATTTTCGCAAGAAGCTTGTTGATCGACTGCTCCAGAGCACAGATTCGCTTTCCAAAGTCCCCATGTGTATTTGCATTATCTTTAAAGTCTGTTTGCACATCTTCCTTAAATTCCTCCATGTTTTCCAAAGAGGCTGAGAGATCTGCTCGGAGCTTCTTGATGTCTTCATTGAGTAGGTTCCAATTCTGTTCTCCAGCCACCTTGGTTTCTTGTAGTCACTGATGTTGACTATCTGTTTGCAGCTTGAGGCGATCCATCGCATGCTCCAGAGTATCCATCCTTTCATCAATCGTAGGTCCTGAATCTGAAGAAGACTCCATAGCTTCCAAAAATCAGTGGATCTTGACACTAGATGAGTTGGACTAGAGAAAACTGGGCCACGAGACTTAGAAGGATAGAAGAGGGATCTTAAATGCTTATGCACCAAGGAGCAGGGCGCTACTAATGCTTCTACAAAGATGCTATGAATAGAGGGTCGGATCACCTTGGCTAAATAGAGAGGCCAGCCAGGATGAGACTCACGTTTACCATGTGATCCAAGAGATTTGTGTAGGGATTTTTTCCCAGATTTGTCAGTGGGAGAATCAACTTGATACCATTGTACACTGCGGCTCGATTTGTCTTGCCAGAAGGAGATCAAAGGGGATTTCCCTTCAGGGGATGTCACATCAGACTTCTTTTCCATCGTTGTATAATCGGACTTCTTGCTGAGTGGAACTGTGTTCAAGTGCTTCCCCTATAATTGCTTTGGCATTCATTCCTTTACTGTAGTTGATATATCTAGAACTTTTGGCAAACCGCATCAACCAAAAAATATTTCCACTTCGTGAATTTGTTTTATAAGTGGAAAAACAAGCTACAAAAGTTGTTGACCATTTACCCAAGTTAAATCGAATGTACACATATCACTAGGATATTGGGCAACCTCTCGTGGACATGCCCTCAAAATGGGAATCAATTTGGACAAATTATTATATCAACCATTAAATCGATTCACCTTCCGACTAACACATAAGGAAATGGGTTTAAAGGGAAATTTAGGGAAATAGAAAAGGATTCGCTAAGGAGGTTTGCATGTATAGAGACTAAATTGATTTGGGGAACACTCATGGTTTCCTAGGAATAGGGGAAGCATTGTAAATATTGAAATTGTCCTTCATTGTATTTTTGAACCAATTAAATATGACAACCTTATTTTATGTTCGATTTCTTATGCTTTTGTGATTCAATGTATCAAGTTTCCTTATATTATTGATTTCATAAAATCAATGAAGTATGTTTAGCTAATTTGGGAAGAGTAGTCCTGCCTCGTTTTTGATGGTTTGGAGCAAGTTGATCTAGCCACTGAGATTCTTCTGGCGTGAGCATATTGTGCCATGTGCTTATCTCAAAATAGAGAACATGGCACAAGCTCTAGGTTTAATCTAGCAACCACCAATCACCGTGGCTAGGATTTTTCTATTGGAAAGATAGCAACTGCTAGCTTTCCTTCTAGCATAAGCATGTGTGCTCATGCTAGAAGGAAATGCTTATGTTGGAATGAAAGCTAGCAATCGCTAGCATTCCTTGATCTGGTGCCTTCTGCTTATTTCAAAATACATCACATGGCACAAGGTCAAGGTATAAGCTAATAACCACCAATCACCGTGCCCAAGGTTTTTCTACAGGAAAGCTAGCGACTGCTGGCTTTCCTTCAAGCATAAGCATGTGTGCTTATGCTAGAAGGAAATGCTTATGCTAGAAGGAAAGCTAAAAGTTGCTAACTTTCCTTGAGCTTGTGCCATGTGCTTATTTCAAAATAGAGCACATGACACAAGATCAAGGTATAAGCTAGCAACTACCAATCACCATGCCAGAGTTTTTCTATTGGAAAGTTAGCAATTGCTAGCTTTCCTTCTAGCATAAGCATGTGTTCTTATGTTTGAAGGAAATGCTTATGCTCAAAGGAAAGCTAGCAGTCGCTAGCTTTCCTTGATCTTGTGCCATGTGCTGATTTCAAAATAGAGCACATGGCATAAGAACAAAGTATAAGCTAGCAACCACCAATCACCATGACCAAGATTTTTCTACTGGAAAGTTAGCGACTGATAGCTTTCCTTCTAACATAAGCATGTGTGCTTATGTTAGAAGGAAATGCTTATGCTAGAAGGAAAGTTAATAGTCACTCGCTTTCCTTGATCTGGTGCCATGTGCTTGTTTCAAAATAGAGCACATGGCACAAGCTCAACGTATATGCTAGAAACCACTAATCACCATGACCAGGGTTTTTCTACTACAAAGCTAGAGACTGCTAGCTTTCCTTCTAGCATAAGCATGTGTACTTATGCTAGAAGAAATGCTTATGCTAGGAGGAAAGCTAGCAGTTGCTAGCTTTCCTTGATCTTGTGCCATGCTCTTATTTCAAAATAGAGCACATGGCACAAGATCAAGGCCTAATCCAACAACCACCAATCACCATGACCAGGGTTTTGCTATTGGAAATCTAGCGACTGCTAGCTTTCCTTCTAGCATAAGCATGTTTGCTTATGCTATAAGGAAATGTTTATGCTAGAAGGAAAGCTAGAAATCACTAGCTTTCCTTAATCTTGTGCCATGTGCTTATTTAAAAATAAAGTACATGGCACAATATCAACGTATAAGCTAGCAACCACCAATCACCATGGCCAGGGTTTTTCTATTGGAAAACAAGCAACTACTAGCTTCGCTTCAAGCATAAGCATGTGTGCTTATGCTTGAAGGAAAGCTAGCAGTCGCTACATTTCTTTTATTTAGTGCCATGTGCTTATTTCAAAATAGAGCACATGGCACAAGCTCCAGGTTTAAGCTAGCAACCACCAATCACTGTGGCCAGGGTTTTTCTATTGGAAAGCTAGCAACTGCTAGCTTTCATTCTAGCGTAAGCATGTCTGCTTATGCTAGAAGGAAATACTTAGGTTAGAAGGAAAGCTAGAAATCGTCATCTTTCCTTGATTTGGTGCCATGTGCTTATTTGAAAATAGATTACATGGCACAAGCTCAAGGTATAAGCTAGCAACCACCAATCACCATGTCCATGGTTTTTCTACTAGAAAGCTAGCGACTGCTAGCTTTCCTTCAAGCATAAGCATGTGTGCTTATTCTAGAAGGAAAGCTAACAGTTGCTAGTTTTTTTTGATCTTGTGAAGATAAAGGTATAAGCTAGCAACTACCAATCACCATGCCAGAGTTTTTCTATTGGAAAGCTAGCGACTGCTAGATTTCCTTCTAGCATAAGCATGTGTTCTTATGCTAGAAGGAAATGCTTATGCTCAAAGGAAAGCTAGCAGTCACTAGCTTTCCTTGATCTTATGCCATGTGCTGATTTCAAAATAGAGCACATGGCACAAGAACAAGGTATAAGCTAGTAACCACCAATCACCATGGCCAGAGTTTTTCTATTGGAAAGCTAGTGACTGCTAGTTTTCCTTCTAGCATAAGCATGTGTGCTTATGCTAGAAGGAAAGCTAGCAGTTGCTAGCTTTCCTTGATATTGTGCGATGTGCTTATTTCTAAATAGATTACATGGCAGAAGATCAAGGTATAAGCAAGCAACCACCAATCACCATGCCAGAGTTTTTCTATTGGAAAGATAGTGACTGATAGATTTCATTCTAGCATAAGCATGTGTTCTTATGCTAGAAGGAAAAGCTTATGCTAGAAGGAAAGCTAGCAGTCGCTAGATTTCCTTGATTTTATGCCATGTGCTTATTTCAAAATAGAGCACATGGCACAATCTCAAGGTATAAGCTAGCAACCACCAATCACCATGCTCAGGGTTTTTCTATTGGAAAGCTGACAACTGCTACCTTTCCTTCTAGCATCAACATGTGTGTTTATGCAAGAAGGAAATGCTTATGTTAGAAGGAAAGCTAGTAGTCGCTAGCTTTCCTTGATCTTGTGCCACATGCTTTTTTCAAAATAGAGTACATGACACAAGTTCAAGGTATAAGCTAGTAACCACCAATCACCATGCCCAGGGTTTTTCTATTGGAAGCTAGTGACTGCTAGCTTTCCTTCTAGCATAAGCATGTGTGCCTATGCCAAAAGGAAATGCTTATGTTAGAAGGAAAGCTAGCAGTCACTAGCTTTCCTTGATCTTGTGCAATGCGCTTATTTCAAAATAGAGCACATGGCACAAGATTAAGGTATAATCTAGCAACCACCAATCACCATGGAAAGAGTTTTTTTATTGGAAAGCTAGCGACTGATAGCTTTCCTTTTAACATAAGCATGTGTGCTTATGCTAGAAGGAAATTCCTATGTTAGAAAGAAAGCTAGTAGTTTCTAGTTTTCCTTGATCTTGTGCCATGTGCTTCTTTCAAAATAGAGCACATGGCACAAGCTGAAGGTATAAGCTAGCAACCACCAATCACCATGCCCAGGGTTTTTCTATTGGAAAGCTAGCGACTACTAGCTTTCATTCTAGCATAAGCATGTGTGCTTATGCTACAAGGAAATGCTTAGGCTAGAAGGAAAGCTAGCAGTTGCTAGCTTTTCTTGATCTTGTGCCATGTGCTTATTTCAAAATAGAGCACATGGTACAAGATCAAGGTATAACCTAGCAACCACGAATCATCATGCCTAGGGTTTTTCTATTGGAAAGCTAATGAGTGCTAGCTTTCCTTCTAGCATAATCATGTGTGCTTATGCTAGAAGGAAATGCTTATGCTAGAAGGAAAGCTAGTAGTCGCTAAGCTAGCAGTCGCTTATAATTCAAAAAACTTCTACTATGTATTAGTATACTAATAGTGGCATCAAGTAGCATTGCTTGGGATTTTGTATTACTCTAGTTCCATATAAATTTTATTCTTCACTAATCTACAATATAGGTTTAGATGACACCAAATAACTATTTTCGGGAGTACTTAAAATAGGGATGACTCCAATCAAGGATATTTGAATTTACTTTGAACAAAAGATACAAAAAATAAATCTCAGTGAGCCATGATTATACAAACTTGCATGATCAATCATGGTTGGATTCCAACTTACTTAATAACTACCTTCAATACTATTACAAGTTCCATGATTATACAAACTTGCATGATCGATCATGGTTGGATTCCAACCTACTTAATAACTACCTTCAATACTATTACAAGTTCTTAAGTATGGAAAATTTTTAGACATTTTTAGAAGTTTTTCTAAGAATATTTTTGTGTTTGTATTAAGATTATATACATTGATAACCAATCTTGTTTTGATTACGCTTTGTAGCTCCATCATAATTTATATGTAAAGTCCCTTTTGGCAGTGGGGACTAAATGGTGGGGAACAATGTTTAATTTGCACAACAAAATGGTGCCATACCCTTTTTAGCTATTACAAGTACATTATTTTTTTGTAGATTGTGTTTTGCCTAAAATATAAGAGCACACTTTACATGGTTTAACCTTAACTACAAATTATAATTCAATTGTGTGTTACAGAATTTGTAGGAGCGACAATGGAAAGTATAATTTTCACAAAAGGGGACTATGTTGACCTCCTAGTTAATGGTCAAGTTATTGGGCTAGGAAAGGTTGACTCTACAGAAGTTGGAACTTATTATGGTGGAGGAAGGGTTTTTGCAGGTTATGTTATGGTTTTGATAATTGATGTCACTCAACCACATTTGATTGTGGAATATGTTGATGAAGGGGACACACATCTATGGAGGACTACAGATTTGAGGCACACCATAGGTAAATCAAATACCAAAGCATGTGTTAAGAATTATTCATAGTTTATTGAATGTTTTTTTGAGAAAATACTAAGTTGTTATGTTTGGTGTACAGGTGCAAATGTTTGTTCAACATTTTCTATTGGAGACAAAGTAGATCTTTTACAACATGGAGTGAAGGTGGGTGAGGGCTCCATATTCAATACAGAGCTTGGGAATAAGGTTCATGGAAATATTGTAAAGAAAGGATGCATAGTGGTTAGAATTGAGAAGGTGTTAAAAAATGATCCTCCTTTACCACATCCAATTGGATTTGAGGAAACACTAGGGGGTGCAATAGAATCTTATGAGATTTGGCCAGAAATAGATTTGAAACCTCATTGTGAAGATCAA
>LPNX011165872.1:59673-74594 GCA_001517045.1 Pseudotsuga menziesii
AACTTTTTGTTTCTCTTAAGTAAAAAAACATAAAGCTAAAAAAGAAAACAGCATATAGAAAAATGAAAACAAATTTGTAAAAATATATACATATATTTGTCAAAATATTTAGTGTCATTATGTGTTTGTCAAAACATTTAATGTTAAATTGAAATTTTTCAAGTGGGATCTATGTAAATATTTTGGAATCTTTATTCAAATATTGAAATATATATTAAATATTTTGTTTTAAGTTACTGAAATTTAGATTATATAATTTTGTTAAAATACACCTTGTCAAATTGTGTTTTTTCCAAGTGTAAAAAGAAACATTGTAGAATATCTTTATATAAATGGTGTCCATTGGCCAAAACAAGAAGATATAAAAACAATTACTATGTTTATAAAAATCAGAGGCAAGAAAAATGTATTGCATTGTTTCTATAAGCTATTCTAAAGATAAATGGTTAGCATTGTAATTTTGTTCATTTTTGTCCACATATTTTGACATAGTGTAATTATCATTATACATCATTTCTATTATTATGAGCTACATTTCTATTACTTACATTTGTAAATGTGGTTTGTTATTGTCATTAGCAATCATGGACTATTTATTGGCATTATCTATGTGTGAATGTCATCATCCTAGCCTAAATTTGTCATTGATTCCATGCTAAATGACCATGTGCATGACTTTGTCTTTAACTACATCCACACCACATCCCTATGAGCATGAACTCATCATAGCATCTCTATTGTTCTTAAGGATGCTTGATATTTTGAAGAAATTAGATCAACCTTTGAAAAGAGTTTAATACCCAAAATATATATTGTTTATAAAGTAAGATCCATGAGTTCCTTTTATATCTAAGATAGTAGAATAAGTTCATTCACATTGTTGGTGCTCTAGAATTACTTTAAAAATGCACAAGTAGCAATGTTCTAGTTTTCAATGTGGTTGTGGTTCTGTATGTAGCTTCACCACTCCTCCAATACCCAGTGTGGTACTAGTCTCCACTACCCAGCACAGTCTATCTCCAAGGGTAAATCTCCATGAAATTCTCCATCATTAGAGCTAACCATCATGCAATGAAGAAATCATTCACCCAAACACATTTAACCATTTAACTGAATGTCTTCATGCATTCAACAATTGCGATGTGAGTAATACATGAAGGAAAATCGTGGAGGAACCAAACCATTGCAATATGCAACAACATGTAATATCTCATTACAAGCAATATGATGGAGTATGGATGTTTAGCTCGAAACGGAATAATTCAATGTATCGTGAAGAGAGTCAAAATTTGTTCACAAATTTGAACATGAGACTACTCTAAGAAAAATGAGCATGTGAATCCCTGGAAAAACACTCCACTCGAGAGAACAAAAAGATAGCAAGTGGAGGAGGCAGCTTGGTCCTCATGTATTAGTGATTTGAATGCCTAGATGTTTGGATTACACCCATGTCACAAGAGTGTCAAGTGTATGTCGAGGTCAAGAAGGGTAGGGAACGACATACTGAAAGTAGATAATATGGTAGGTGGAAGTGTAGGCCATAAAGAAAACCATATGTGCATGTAGGACAGAGGAGAGTGCATTTAGTTAATAGGAAATATGTAGAGGATATGGAAGGTAATGGTAGAAATGTATTACAAATGATATGGAAGAACCTTAAACCTCAAAAATAGCACAAGAATATGGGTAGTATGCAAGTCACGGGCCATAAGATTTACAATCGCTCTGGTATCAGTGTTGGGATTCCCAATATGGAACACAATGAAATTGAATAACATAGACAAATGCACAATAGATAGAAAAGTGTTTATCCATTTTTCTCATCAACACATGTACATATATATAGAATGTATGTGATCCTTGGTTTCATATTCCAAGGTGTCTCTTGGATTGTTCCATATGCTTTTTCATATTCACCTCACCTCAATAGTAATAGTACAGATTATACAAAGACAATTAAGCCTAACGTATTAGTGTTTCCAACACCAATGATGCCAATGGACTCTAAGGTATAAGTACAAACCAATAATGTGAAATATGATTTGTTTCCAACACCTTGCATTGTGTATGAATTATTTTTTTTCTACTTATTATTGTTTTTAAATATGAATTTTATCAATAATAATGTAAAAATTTTACTTGTATAAAGTTTACGTATTTAATAAGATGTTTTTTTCAAAGAAGAATGTTAAATAAGATATGATTTTAATGTTAACTTTAATCTTAGGTTATTATAATCTTTGTAAAAATCAAAATTTAGAATCAATAAAATCATTATTTTAATGTAAAAAAAGACAATGCTTTTAAAATACCTATAATACAACTGCATTATACAATGTTAACCTGTCATTTTAATTTGGAAAACATTCACAAATATTAACCTATCATTTTAATTTGGAAAACATTCACAAACATGTTTTGAAAAAAATCAAATGTATTGTAACACTATGAAAGTGAAAAAAAATATTTAAAATTTTAAATAAAAATATAATGCATTTTTATTATTATTTCTTGATATAGGATTTGTAAGATTAAGTATTGAAGTCAAAGGTTTCATTCTCTAACAATGAAATTTGTAAAGTTACATAAATATTTTAAGATTAATCAAGGTAACAAGGATTAATGTAATATAGAGGTAGGCCATAGAGTAAGATCTCCATTTGAGATTACAATTACTTAAATATTTTCAGATAAGATTATGTTGTTAAGTCCTAAAATGTCAACATATTTATGTCATTCTTAAGAAATTAGGTATTTTAATTAATGAATATTTAATTAGTAAAATGCTTTATATTAGAGTAAAGATTGTATTATTATTTTTTTTTAGTTTTTTATTATGATTTAGAGAACATGATGAGAGTATCTCATATTTTCAATTTTCATATTAATATTTTCCATGGTAGTGAAGCACCTATTTGTATGATGTTAATTTTGGACAATATAAAATAACTTCCTTGATAACCATGTTAATTGCATCTTATATTATGTAATTAAAATGAGAAGTTGTTTATCCACCTCACTCAAGTTCAAATCTTGTTTGTTAAATGTTTTCCATTGTTTGTGCCTTAATTGATGTTGACAATGTACCAATAATCTCACTCTTGTAAGTGTTTAAGGGTGAGAAAATATATTTATTAAATTGAGCACATAGATCTATGGACAAACAAACAACTTACAAGATATATCACACAATTTACTCAGCAATTGAAGAATGAAACAATGCAAAAATGGCTTGCAACTGTGATTGCTTTCATTAATAAAAAATTAATTAGATAATAATTACAATGAAGTACAATGGATTAAATATCCACTTTCAATTTGAATCTACATGATAAAATTCGAATTGATTAGACTCTACTTGACTGTAAGTAACTAAGACCTTGTCTAAATCACTGTCGGAGGACTCAATAGTTAATTGACCTTGTCTAAACCATCATCGTAGTTCAACGGAGTTCTAAAACACAACTCAAGTGTTTACTTCAGTGTTGAATGAGGCTAATTAACTCTGGTATGTGAGAAATACGCCTTTCCTGTATGCAGCCATGCAAACCTAGCACTAACTGAATGTGGAGAACTAGACCTGAATGTAACTGACTCCTAACTCAGATTGACTAGTCACTAACTGAACTCAAATAATGAAGGTCGGTATCGGCACTCCTAGTGGCTCCTAAATTGTAGGAACTGATCTAGGAGTATCCTAAACTGATGCATGCAAGTGCACTCAATGGTAGTAGGCCTCAATTAGTGTTCCCCACACTTTAGTAACTGGAACATGTGCTCCAATTAGGCCAAGTGGACCCAATGGTGATAGTGACTAAAAATAGACTAGATGGACTCCCGATTTAGACATGACTTCTAATTTAGACATATGAGCAAATTGGACAAGAGAAGATTAATAATCCTAACACCCCCCATGAATTCTAACTTGAAAAATATGTGGGCCTTGGTAACTAAGACCATAGGTCACCCATTACATCAATTAAAGTAAAGTAACTGCTCAATACAAGGAACTGGGGGAAAAACCACATGGGAAAAAATCCCCCCTCTAATTAAGAAGGTAGAATCAAGATCAGTCTGGTTCTTTTGTGCATAGGTATCCTGGGGCCTAGCATGTGAACCTGTCCATCATCATGTATGGAGGAATCTTCCTCTTCGCTAGAATAATGATATGCTCAACTGAATCAGAAATATAGACAACTGCCGGATGAAGACTGGACCCATGTAGAGAAACTAAAATCAAGTGATAAGTGAGAAAAGGTTCTTGAGGATTCAGAACATATGAGGAACACTGAAGAAACTGATATTTTGCATCCATGAACATAAAACCATGAGTGGTAAAATCAGCCCTAAGTGCTAGGAGCAAGTGTTCAAGCAGATGCAGAATGTCTTCCTCTTTACTAGTTTTGTGAGGAGATGAGCATGTGATCAATGGTAGAGAAGCACTGGGACTGTGGAGAGAAAATGATTGAGATACATAGTCTGGTATAGATTCAAAAATATATAATGATTCAAAAAATAAAATATTAGAAACCTCATAAGAGGAAATTAACACCAAATCCCGAGCAGCACTTTTGAAGAGATATTGCGGTACTTGATTTTTCACACCGGAATTGTTGAGAATAGCTACAAGCATGACTAAAAGCTCTTGGATTTTAAAATATGAACCAAATAATATCATATCAGAAATAAAATAATATCTAAATAGGTTCACAATATATCCAAAACTGTGAAATGAAATGAAATCCCCAGCAGCAGTTTTGTAGGAGACTTGTGGTACTTGTTTCTTCACACCGTTGATGAGAACAGCTACAAGCAGTACTAAAAGATTATGAATTTAAAATATTCTACCAAGAAACATCATATAATATCCAAATAATATCATATCAGATCAATTAAGGTTTATATCATATACAAATAAATGGTCAACTGAGACGATGGATGCACAACTTTCTTCTTCTTCAAAATTTTGAATTTTGGTGCATGCAATCCTACAGGAATTTGCTGGAAGATCAAGATCATGGGGAGTGAATGGATCACTCTGTTAATCTGATATTTCTTCCAAAATATCCAATTTATTACATATTTTCACACCAGTAGCAACATTAGAGGGAGAAAAATAAAAATTTTCTTCACTTTCCGAAGCAATTACTCACAAATTTTGCACAGAATTCAAAGTAAAATCACTTGAGAGTGTTTGAATGGAAGTGCAGCAGTATTTTTCTTCAATATCATATATTCAAAAGTATTCTTCGATTTTAGACATAAGAGGAGATGAGATATCAGATATCTCACAAAATTCTGGAGCATCGGGAGAAGGAGTCACTGCAAGGAGACTGTCTTCAATTCGAATTGACTGTGTAAAAGATTCTGCTTCTTCTTCATCTTGAACAAGTTCATAAAAGAGAGTGGAGGGTGAGAATTTTGGATCAATAATTCTTATGGTGATTTATGTGCAATCGAAAGTGCTATTATGATCCTCATCAATCTTTCCAAAGGTTGTGTCCAATTTTGTCCAGAGATCCTTTGGGTATTCAACAGATCTAGTGAGGTAGCGCAAGCTATGAGAAAAGATAGACCAATTGTTCCAAAATCTCCATCACATGCATTCATCCAATAATTATCACACTCATACAACTCTTCACCAAGTCCAATAAACACCTCACAGAGATTCATGTCTCTTCAAAGATGCAATCATCGTCATCTTCCATTCTGAATAGCTTGTGAATGGGGTAAGAAGAGGAACTGATGAATCCATTCGAAGTTGTACTTGCAAAAACAAAAAAGGGGCACCATAAGGTCTAACAACCTACACATTTTAGGTTTTCATCACACCCAACATAATTAATCAAGTAAGATTGATCAACAATTCCTTAACTTGGGGTATTAAGTGGTAAACCTTCTGCTTCTGGTGTAGAAGTGGAAGGATCAATATTCCTCAAAAATGATCCAGTAGGAGATATGAGAAGGAGAAGTGCCTTGTCCATTGAAAATATAATACCATATTAAATTGAGCACATATATATGTGGAAAAACACACAACTCACAAGATAGATCACATAATTTACTCAGCAATTGAAGAATTAAACAGTGCAAAAATGGCTAGCAACTGTGAATGCTTTCATTAATAAAAAATAAATTAGATAATATTTACAATGAAGTACAATGGCTTAAATAGACACATGCAATTCAAATAACCATTAGGAAATTCGAATCGATTAGACTCTACTTGACTATAGGTAAGGAAGACCTTGTCTAAATCATTGTCGGAGGACTCAATAGTTAGTTGACCTTGTCCAAACCATTACCGGAGTTTAACGGAGTTCTAAAGCACAAATCAAGTGTCTACTTCAGTGTTTACAGAGGATAATTGACTGTGGTAGGTGAGAAATGTGCCTCTCATGTATGCATCCATGCAAACCTAGTGCTAACTGAATGTAGAGGACTAGAACTGAATGTAATTGACTCCTAACTCAACTTGACTAGTCACTAATTGAAATCAACTGATGGAGGTTAGTATCGGCACTCCCAGTAGCTCCTAAATTGTAAGAATTGATCTAGGAGTCTCCTAAACTGATCCATGCAAGTGAAATCAGTGGTAGTAGGCCTCAATTAGTGTTCCCCACACTTTAGTAACTGGAACATGTGCCCCAATTAGGCCAAGGGGACCTAATGGTACTAGTGACTAAAAATAGACTGGATGGACTCCCGATTTAGAAATATGAACAAATTGGACAAGGGAGGATTAATAATCCTAAAATTATTTGCAACCTATAACATCCCTCTCACATGCCCTAGATATTTTGTAACTTCGAATGTTATTGTACTTGTTTCTGGTGAGGAGCTCAAGGCCAAGGCCCCACAGGAAACAAAACCCTATAGCCATATGAGTTAATTAATCTAAGTATATAACTTAGAAGACATAAGACAGTGACATAAGGGGCCAACCAAACCCCACACGAGGCTAGAAGCGAATAGTTGAAGAACCTTATTTGATGCCATAGTCTTACGTATCGTTTGGGTTATGGAATTTTAGACATAAGGTCCACCCCTATAAAATGATTCCTACTTCAATAAGACTTATCTCAACTAAGACACTATATCTTAGTACTTAATCTTATGATGATTAAGCCACGGTGGAGGAGGTTGCAATTGTTTTCTTTTACACGGCTTAAAGGATTTAAGAGTTAAAATTGGAGGATTTAAAGAAGGAAGAAAAGAAACCTAATGCGTGAACTATCAAAGGACTATCACCGAACTATCATCGTCAATGTGCCTCATAAAAAATGGTGATACTCCATCTTCCTAGACTAACTCATCAAGGCTTATATTATACTTGTCATACATATGATTTAAAATATAAGTTTAATTGTATATGTGTGTACATTTTAAAGGGGGGAGAGGGAAATGCTTACATAGGTAAGCATGATGAGTAGAAATACTCTTTGTCGCCATAGCATTCCCTTTAGTGCAGTTTCTATATATATATATATATATATATATATATAAGAGCGGATGGTTGCGTGTAACCCAACCAAGATAACGAGTTGAAATACAAGCGATGGGTTGTC
Source organism: Pseudotsuga menziesii (assembly GCA_001517045.1). Taxonomy (NCBI): domain Eukaryota; kingdom Viridiplantae; phylum Streptophyta; class Pinopsida; order Pinales; family Pinaceae; genus Pseudotsuga; species Pseudotsuga menziesii. The sequence goes on from LPNX011165872.1 coordinate 67,242, forward strand.
CCACCGGGAATAGCGTGGAACACTTGGGGAAATATCGGAGGAATGTAACAATATCCTTTGAATACCTAAGCATTAGGTGTCATCCTAAGCAGAAATAAGTCATAATCAAGATGATCTCTTCGTTAGCAATTAGCAAACCCCTATGATCTTTATTCCACTGTCTACTTGTATCCTTGCAAAAGGGCAAAGAAGGTATTTCTTACCTTGAAATAAAAAGGAAAAATGACTTGTGGATGAAATTTTGGTGCACAAAGGTTATTTTCTATATTAAATATGGATCCCCTATCCTAAAATAAATAGTAACAATACCTTTATAGATAAACGGGTAATTGTCCTTGTGAAAAGTTATGGTTACCTTCCCCTCAAATAATTACTTAAGTATACGACACCCATAAGTACATCAATTAAAGGAATATGTTATCAGACATACTTTACAGAAAATACTCGTTGGGTAGGACGTATTCCTCAGATTAAATTAATTTTCGGCGTATTTTAGGGAAGACTGCCTCCATGGTAATTGTGGCAGAATTACTGTCTTAATATTTTGGGAATTATTTTTGCAAAAAGAAGGTGCTGACAATGCCTTAAAATTATGCATATTGTCGGAAGATTAGCACACCCCTTGGCTCTTGGGCAGGTAAGAGGGAGGGGCAGAATTAATACTCAAATGGTTATGAAGATTAGGGAGAACAATCTCTGCTGAAAAGGAGGGTTCTATGTGCCTTTAAAAATCAGGGAGCTCAAAATTCGTTGGGGGGAGGAGGAGTATCAACACCTTAAGGAAAACTCCATTGGTGTTTAGAAAAATACAGGTGTTTTCCACCAGCAAGGAGCTCCACGTTTTTTTTATAGAATTGACGTTTGGAGAAGAAGGGATGACCCTTTCCTTGTGGAGATAAAACTCCTGCATGTTAAGAAAACGGGTAGGAAAGAACCTCAACATTAGACTTTGGAGTAGATCCTGACATTTGGGAAAGGAGGTCCTTGCATCTTAAAGGAAGGAGGAGCTCCACGATTTGAAAGAACCGATCTCTACGTCCTTGAAGGTGTATCTCTGCGATTGTCCAAAGGTGAAGTCCTGGATATATATTCTTAGCTCATGTTTGAATCTAGCATTACCAGGTTTGCTTTTGTTTTCATTTTCAGAACATAGATGTTGTTCATGCACAAATCATAGGTTTGGATAGTTCTAGATAGATTTCTCAGTTCTGATTTAAAGCCTATGGTTTTTTCACCTTCTCTGATTTTATTGGTATCGTAGATGCCATATTTTTAGGGTTTGATTTTATGAATACAACCCGTGACTTATAGGTCGGCACCCTCAGCAAGCCCGAAGCATCACATGAGTAGACTATCACTTCTTATGATAATAAAAACTACCGCACTTCAAAAGTCAGAGTCGAGGAGCATCATACGATTTAGTTCTTTGCCTCTTGTAATAGGGGACATGCTAGTATTATGCATAGATCGAAGAGTGTAACATATGTGTGTAGACCAAAATATATGCAAAGAACCATAGTGAGAGTTAGCCATGTATAAGTAGACCCACTATGCAGGCTATCCCTTGCCAATAGTTGTGCTGAAAGAAAACAACCTTGTGACGAATTTAAATCTGTATTTTTCTAGGGTTACGCTAAGGAAAAATATGCGTGAAACAATAATAAGTGTCGGTCAATTTTATCTGTATCTTTTAGACGCAAGGGCGTCCTTACTACCAAGGTCGAGTCTCTTGGATAGGTGATTACAGCCTCGTTTAAGCAAGGTTATAACCGTCTATTTTCATTTCAGACCTACTTCTATTTAGTACGATAGCGCCCATAGATTTTAGAATTCATTGTTTTGATATACCAAGACCAACGTGCGTTTCCTGAATATTTTTGCTATCTACGACATCAATCCTTTTATCCCGATCCAAAAGTTCATGACCAGCTGCGTTTTAGCTTTTTCATTCGGTCGATTCATGGGAGTATGCAAATACCATATTTTCATCTAAGAACGGAGTTTAAGCTTGTTTTTATATTGTTTCATAGGATGGAAGGTCTATATGAGATTGCGAGTTACGTAAATATTGTGTCTGTGATCTAAGTTCAAGAGTAAAACTTGAATTTCCTGTGATTATGTTACGTTAACATATTTTACTAAGACTTGATGTAAAGGTTCTCTCCAAGCATAGGAGAAATCGAGAAAGGGGAGGAGGTTAACACAGTATATATGATGTGTGTTGTATAACCTTCTATGATGTTTTGTTTTAATATAGAAGATGACTATTTTTTGTGGACGTAGCCCCAAAGGGGGGGTGAACCACATAGATCTGTGTTTCTCTTATGTTTTCGTTTTGATGCTTATCTTCATCTTTGTTTCTCTTATGTTTTCATTTTGATGCATATCTTCTCCATTGATATTATGGGTTATATTAGTGTTGTTTCTACAAATTGCATTAAACAGTATCTTATACGAACTAAGTAATGATGTTAGAAAGAATGGTTGTGTATGCATAAACCAGAAGGTGGGATATTAAAGGTTCCTTGTAAAATCACATAAGATGGATATTAGGAGAAAACGGGAGCCTCTTCTGCAATTGTGTGCCTCCTCTTCCTATGTTTGAAATTTACACTTGTTGGGTTACAAGTGATATTATGATGCCATGTAAACTTAATTTTAATTTGGTTGAGTTGCAGCGATGAAAGTATTGTACCTGAAATGTTTTTTTTTACTGAAGATAAGTTAAATTTACTTTTAATAAAACAATCCTTTCATCAGATCCATAGTTACAAATAATCCTCCTGTATGGGCTTTTCCTTAGAAAGGTAATAAATGCCACTACCATATATTAAGAATTTATAGATATGTGTGATATGAGTAATTAATAAGGATGTTGTATCGAAATTTCAAGCTGCCCTTTGTTAAGAAGAAAAAATTTATGTTATTATTAAGGGGCGGTTGTACTGATTGACTCATTTTGTAGTAACAATGAAAAAAAAAATTTACCCCTTTTTCATCCATAATGGCATTGAGGTATAAGGGGTATGCTACAGTTATTATCCGAGCGAGAGTTCAAACACTTGGGCCTATTTGGGCTAAAAATGCTCCTACATATTTCGTTTTGGAACTAATGATTGAGTTTTGCATTGTGATAACAGAAATCAACAAGTTCACATGGTTCTGCAATATAGGTACCTTACACGGAGATTTATTGACTTGGTAGTTGTGCAGAAGAAAGTGGAACATCTCCTCAAAAATTACAATGAAGAAGGATATTACTTTTTCCAGTTCAATGTGAGGCCCAATGATATAAGTACACAAGTATCTGGCTATTTCCTTGATTACTTCTGAATATCTTTACGAATGGTTAAGACGATAGCTTCATATTTCTTTGAGTTGCACCAATGAATTTTAATGAAATATAGAAGTCTTCTTAGACAGACTCATGGTTGATGGAAGTACTATAGCAATTTTTGTCATGACCAGTAATGTGGGATTGGAGTTGCTGAAAGAAGTGACCTTTAGAACCTACTTGCATAGATGGATTGGCCGTTAATGACAAGATGTATGTTTAAAATATTCTTAGAATTCCATGTGGAAAGAATAATATTTTGTGATAGGTTACATTGTAAGACACGATGAATATTATAGCATTGAGAGGGTTACCTAATTACCAATGGAATGCAAGACTACTAAATATCTAATGAGAATTGAGTATTGATTATAAGTCCTCTAGACCTAAGTTAGTATTCATTATTGGTAATAAATAAACGTAAGTGGCTCACGAGAGTACACTCCAAAATCTTAGAAGTATCATTATGTGAAGGAATATGGTTATATATATATATATATATGTAAATATACATACATAACTTACTTGAATTCATTGAGGATAGCAAGGTAGCTATTAAAAGGGAACTTGATTAGTTGATGATTTAGGAGTAACTGTATTACGCTTGAAAAACTCTCTAAATTTATTTTTTTTTCCGTAAAGTATCATGTATAGTAAAATGGTTTAAGCACAAAAGTAAGTAATGCTAAAGTGGTAGCTATGATAAAGGTATATATTGTACTGTCAATATTATACAAAATACAACTTGTATTAAATAAATGTTAGAGGTGTAAAAGCTATCAATACTAACATTATGTAAAATAGGAAAACACCTCTTTACATTTGGAATTTCATGTAAACCAAGAACAAATAATTGCACCCAATCATATGGATACATCAGTACATATTAGACGAACGGCTACAATTGCATATAGATGTTGGTAATGGAATAAATTGGTTGAGGTGCATGACTAATTATATCCAAAACAAAATTATTAAATGAGCATTTAGATCAAAGGTAGGAGAAAGTGATGGTTCTCAAGATTGGGTGCATTAGTGTTGAACAAAACTCTTTCACCTATATGTATGCACATAATTGGCATATGACCTTGGGTCCAAAATGCATATGTCATAAGGAAGAATTATCTTTTGTTATCATTAATATAGTCTGACTATCATGAACTAATAAACCTAGGAAATGGTTAGTTGTTACACATAATAAGTGAATGATGAGAGGAGTGAATGTCATTTGGGTTCTAAACCTATGTGTAACAATGGATTCTCAGCAAGTGAATGTTAACTTCTTTATCAGAAGTTGTTCATTAACTTGTGAATGTTGAATACCATTAGCGTACTAAATAAATGGTAAGTAAAGGTAAGACTTGAATTTCAGAATTGTTAGGAAGAGAATTCAAGTTAGTTACAATAATACCACTATTATAATGTATCCTTTGCATATAATTATTAGTGTGCAAGAAATTGGGTTATGCACATAAATACTTTTGAGCTATTTATACATTTTTAGTTGGAATTATTGATCTTCTTATACATTTTTCATGAGAACGACAACATTTCTTACAGTATTTATTCAAGAAAGGGAAAGAGAAAACTAGGCTACTTATGAGCTCGAACTACAATACAACTAGGGTAAATAGCATGATGTGTTGTACCTAATGTTACTGGTTGTATAGAAAGAGTGCACCTATATAAAGGCTCGAATTCTGATGAACTAGAAAATTTGTAATATGTGACATAAGTAGCTGATATATGGAATTATAGTTTATCGTGAATTACTAATGTTATTCGAGTTTCCGTCTCCCTAGCATTGTCACACATGAATGTGGTGTAAAGTTGGAATATTCCTTCACTAGCAATTATCCAAATATTGATGAGTAAGGATGTCTAAAAGAAACTGATATTGAAAATAATGAATGTAGTATAATGTTATATGCTAACATTGCAGGATATGCTAGGAACACTATCAGTCGGAGTTGACTATTAGAAACATATTCATTGCCGTAAATAATGAGGTTAAGTATGGGTGATGTTTTACTTATTATAATTGTTGAATCTAGAGGTTTTATAACCAAGAATTAACTATGGATGATGTTGTTTACATACTGACATTGTAGGATTCACCAAGATTTTGACCATTTTTACAATGGACGTACACTATGGTATATAAATCCGCGTGCGTATATAATTTGCGCTCAATTGCTCAGAAATAAGTAAGGAGTAATTTTTCTAGATGAGTTACAGGGTCATATAACTCATGAATGACGATTAAAATCGCTGCAACTTATTAAATTATAACAATTAATTAATGAAAATTTTGGGTTATCAATAGATGCTTTGACTTACCGTACAGTCGATTCACGAATCGAGACAATTAAAGTAAAGTCATGCAAAGCACCAAGGAGTGTGAGTTATGAATAGTCAATGTTGAAATTTATACTAAATATGAAAAAGGAAAAATTGAATGCTGTGGGAGCACAATGGTGTTGGGAAAGTGATTTCCACGTGAGCACATTGGTGTTAGGAATATATGTTGTAGGAGCACAATGGTGTTAGGAAAGCAATTGCTGTGTGAGCACATTGGTGTTAGGAATATGGTGTGGAAAGAATAAGACCTATGAAAAACTAGACATCTGAAAGACAAGACACTATTTGATGTCACTGAGGGGAAAACTTTTAACTAGTGGTTAAAAGGGAGAGTATCCTCAGAAATTTTTGGAAGTCCACACAAGAATGGAAAAGAAACTCGGGGGAGAGTTTGGAAAACAAAACAAACGTAAAACGTGTTGACAAATTTCCAAGTAACTATTAGATGCTAAATTGGTAATGTGAAGAAGGGATTTCCTCAGGTCGAGGACGACATGACTATACAAAGGTTGGAGATAAATCCAACATCCAAAGGCTAGTAATTATATTTTATTGATGAATAAATTGTATTATGAAAATAATTGGGTATTATGATACCAATAAAAACTAGAAAGTGTCCCATAAATTGCAGATTGTTACAACAAAAAAGGGATCTATGGATTATGTGTAAGTTGATTTATAATTTTGTACATGATGTACTGAAGAAAATTGGGCTAGACCCGGCCTTGTTGCAAGAAAACTGCAGGTTTTGAACGATAGCGACTTGAGAAGATATGGAAAGATCACAAGGGATCAGGATGAAAAGGACAAAAACAAGAAAAGATGACAGAATGGAAGAAGGAAATTGGTTGAAAAATAGGAACACCGGGGATGGTGTTATTTTTAAGGGGAAGAGGATGTAACATCCCTCTCACATACCCTACATATTTTGCAACTTGGAATGTTATTGTACTTTCTTTTGGTGAGGAGCTCAATGCCAAGGCCCCACAAGAAACAAAACCCTGCAGCCATATGAGTTAATTAATCTAAGTAGATAAGTTAGAAGACATAAGACACTTACATAAGGGGCCAACCAAACCCCACACGGGGTTAGAAGCAAACAGTCGAAGAACCTTATTTGATTCCATAGTCTTACGTATCGTTTGGGTTATGGAATTTTAGACATAGGGTCCACCCCTATAAAAGGATTCCTACTTCACTAAGACTTATCTCAACTAAGAAACTATAGCTTAGTACTTAATCTTATGCTGATTAAGCCACGGTGGAGGAGGTTTCAGTCATTTTATTTTCCATGGCTTAAAGGAGTTAAGATTTAAAATTGTTGGATTTAAAGAAGGAGGAAAAGCAACCTAATGAGTGAACTATCAAAGGACTATAGGTCGTAGCCTCCTTAAAAAAAACATTTATCACCATCAATGTGGCTCGTCAAAAATGGTGATACTCCATCTACCTAGACTAACTCATGAAGGCTTATATTATACTTGTCATACATATGATTTCATATATAAGTTTAATTGTATATGTGTGTACTTATTAAACGGGCGATAGGGAAATGTTTACATAGCTAAGCATGATGAGTAGAACTGCTCTTTGCCACCATGGCATTCCATTTAGTGATGTTGCTATATATATATATACACACAGATATATATATATAT
>LPNX011165872.1:74789-84924 GCA_001517045.1 Pseudotsuga menziesii
TATATACATATATATGTATATACATATATATGTATATATATACATATATATGTATATATATACATATATATATATGTAAGACTGGACGGTTGTGGGTAACCTAACCAAGATAACGAGTTGAAGTACAAGCGATGGGTTGTCCCATCAGGAATAGCATGGAACACTTGGGGAAAAATCGGAGGAATGTAACGATATCCTTTGAAGACCTAAGCATTAGGTGTCATCCTAAGTAGAAATAAGTCATAATCAAGATGATCTCTTCGTTAGCAATCAGCAAACCCCTATGATCCTTCTTCCACTGTCTACTTGTATCCTTGCAAAAGGGAAAAGAAAGAATTTCTTACCTTGAAAGAAAAAGGAAAAATGACTTGTGGATGAACTTTTGGTGCAGAAAGGTTATTTTCTATATTAATTATGGATCCCCTATCCTAAAATAAATAGGAAGAAGAAATTTATAGATAAAAGGGTAATTGTCCTTGTGAAAAGTTATGGTTACCTACCCCTCAAATAATTCTATAAGTATACGACACCCATAAGTACATCAATTAAAGGAATATGTTATCAGGCATACTTTAAAGAAAATACTCGTTGGGTAGCATGCATGCCTCAGATTAAATTACTTTTTGGCATATTTTAGAGAAGACTGCCTCCACAGTAATTGTGGCAGAATTACTATCTTAAAATTTTGGGAATTATTTCTGCAATAAGAAGGTGCTGCTAATGCCTTAAAATTATGCAAATCGTCGGAAGGTCAGCACACCCCTTGGCTCTTGGGAAGGTAAGAGGGAGGGGAATAATTAATACTCAAATGGTTATGAAGCTTAGGGAGAAGAATCTTTGCCAGAAAGGAGGCTTCTATGCACCTTTAAAAAGGAGGAAGCTCATCATTCATGGGGGGAAGGAGGATTATTAGTGCCTTAAGGAAAACTCCATTGGTGTTTAGAAAAATACAGGTGTTTTCCATGAGGAAGGAGCTCCATGTTTTTTTATAGACTTGACGTTTGGAGAAGAAGGGACAACCCTTTCCTTGTGGAGAGAAAACTCCTGCGTGTTAAGAATGCAGGTAGGAAAGAACCTCGGCATTAGAATTTGGAGCATATATCGACATTTGGGAAAGGAGGTCCCTGCATCTTAAAGGAAAGAGGAGCTCCATGATTTGAAAGAACCGATCTCAATGTCCTTGAAGGTGTATCTTTGTGATTGTCCAAAGGTGAAGTCCTGGCTATATATTCTTAGCTCATGTTCGAATCTGGCATTCCTAGGTTTTCTTTTGTTTTCATTTTCAGAACATAAAAGCAGTTCATGCACAAATCATAGGTCTGGATAGTTCTGGATATATTTCTCAGTTTCGATTTAAATCCTGTGGTTTTTTCACCTTCTCTAATTTTACTAGTATTGTAGATGCCATATTTTTAGGGTCTAATTTTATGAATACAACCCATGACTTATAGGTTGGCACCCTCAGCAAGCCCGAAGCATCACATGAGTAGACTATCGCTTCTTATGATAAGAAAATACACTTATAGTTTTATAAATCATTAAATACCACCGCACTTCAAAAGTCGGAGTCTAGGAGCATCATACAATTTAGTTCTTGGCCTCTTGTAATAGGGGACATGCTTGTATTATGCATAGATCGAAGAGTGTAGCCTATGTGTGTAGACCGGAATCTACGGGAAGAACCATAGTGAGAGTTAGCCATGTATAAGAAGACACACTATGCAGGTTGTCCCCTGCTAATAGTTGTGCTGAAAGAAAACAACCTTGTGATGAATTTAAATATTTAGTTTTCTAGGCTTACACTAAGGAAAAATATGCCTGAACAATAATCAGTGGCGGTCAATTTTATCTGTATCTTTTGGAAATAAGGGCGTCCTTACTACCAAGGTTGAGTCTCTTGGATAGGTGATTACAGTCTAGTTTAAGCAAGGTTATAACTGTCTATTTTCATTTCAGACATACCTCTATTTAGTACAATAGCACCCATACATTTCAGAATGCATTAGTTTGATATACCAATACCAACGTGCATTTCCTAAATATTTTTTCCAGCTGCGACATCAATCCTTTTATCTTGATCCAAAATTTCATGACCAGCTGCGTTTTAGCTTTTGCATTGGGTCGATTCATGGCAGTATGGAAATACCATATTTTCATCTGAGAACGGAGTTTAAGCTTGTTTTTTTATTGTTACATAGGATGGAAGGTCTATATGAGATCGTGAGTTACATAAACATTGTGTCTACGATCTGAGTTCAAGAGTAAAACCTGAATTTCCTACAATATTGTTACGTTAGAATATTTTACAAAGACTTGATGTAAAGGTTCTCTCCAAGCATAGGAGAAGTCGGGAAAGGGGAGGAGGCTAACACAGTATATATGATGTGTGTTGTATAACCTCTTATGACATTTAAAAAAAAAATGACTATTTTTGGTAGACGTAGCCCCAAAGGGGGGGTGAACCACGTACATCTGTGTTTCTCTTATGTTTTCATTTTGATGCTTATATTCACCATTGATATTATGGGTTATAGCGATGTTGTTTCTACAAATTGCATTAAACAACATCTTATACGAACTAAGTAATGATGTTAGAAAGAATGGTTGTGTATGCATAAATCAGGAGGTGGGATATTAAAGGTTCCTTGTAAACTCACATAAGATGCATATTATGAAAAAATGGGAGCCTCTTCTGCAATTGTGTGCCTCCTCTTCCTATGTTTGAAATTTAGGCTTCTTGGGTTACAAGTGATATTATGATGTCATGTAAACTTAATTTTAATTTGGTTGAGTTGTGGGGATGAAAGTATTGCACCTGAAATGTTTTCCCTTACTAAAGATAAGTTAAATGTACTTGTAATAAAACAATCCTTTCATCAGATCCATAGTTACAAATAATCCTCCTATATGGGTTTTTCCTTAGAAAGGTAATAAAGGACACTACCATAGATTAAGAATTTATAGATATGTGCGATATGAGTAATTAATAAGGCTATTGCAATGAAATTTCAAGCTGCCCTTTTTTAAGAAGAAATTTTTTATGTTGGTATTAAAGGGCGGTTACAATGATTGACTCATTTTGTAGTAACATCGAAAAAAAAAATTACCACTTTTTCATCCATAATGGAATTGAGGTATAAGGGGTATTCTACACAACCATTACCCAAATTATATTATCTCAACTGATTGTAGCCAATATTTCATCCCTTTTTCTCATAACCTTTCATTCAAAAAAATGGTACTTCATTATTTCTACCAACCCTACCAAACTAGTACCCCATATTGGGTGGTCCTTAGACAGAAGGACAATATGACGACATGTGGAAGGTCCTAAGGAGAGTAATGGACCAATGACACATGTCCATCCTCCTGATAAAAGGAATGTCACCTTCCTTCTATTAATCAATTTATAAACGTCCACGCTCGCTCTCATCTCTAATGAAACATGATATCTATCAGTTATATAGTCAGCCTTTCAATGGAATTATGGAAATAAATCTACACTTTGGTGTAAAGTACACTTCAAATTATGCTTTTCATAGGATTAAAACCATGAAATGGATTGATAAAATTCCAGGTACCAACATAGAGGAAACTAGTGCAATGAGATTTTTCAAAATCAGTGAATTGAGAACCTAATTTCGACATCGGGAGGGTAGATGGGTACCAGATCTAGGTTTTTTGTGTTGATTTTTGTAGCATCATAAAGGTACTTCCACATGAACAATGTATGACATGTGAAAAGTGTCATTCAATTACTCTTAGACATAGGACATCCAATTTAGTAAAGTGAACTATTAAAGTGAATGTAGTTTTGTAATTACTTTATGTAAATGATCTAAAGGGCCCATGGTATTTGGTATCCCATGGAATTGGACCAAGGTATTTGCATACTATAATGTTATAAAAAAATATATAGGTGAGAAGAGGTGACACACAATAGACACACAGAGTGAGTGAGATCTCATTCAGTCGTTAGAGAAGGACTTTCAACCAAGTGTGTAGGTGCAAGGGTAGTGTTAGAGGAAACTAGCACAGGGAAACTGAAGGTTAGAAACTAGCAAGATCGAAGGAATGATCTTGCGGTTTGAAAGCTAGCATTTTGTCATTATATTTTCCTTAATGGGCCATTATCCCAAGAAGAGAGCCAAGGGTCTTACAGATAATAAAATAAATTTTTTTTTTTTCCCATATAGTGTTTTACAGGGTAAATATATATCGAATGTGTGTGTGATTCATGTGTTTTATTGTCAAATAATTAGTTAAGATCTCAATGTTTTTATAGTTAATCTTTTTTGTAAATTATTTGTGACTAAAAATCAAGTTTGTGACTAAAAACTTGGTTTTCCCATTGACAAATTTTTTTTGTTCCCCCTGACACCTTTTGCTAGTGTACAATCCTAGTGTAAAAAATCTTAAAATGGAAAAAATAAGATATTTCAACAACCTTCTAGATGAAATTCCTTGTGGAGGATTATTCCAATCGATTGGAGTAGGTGGGATTCATACACCTAACCTATAGGGACGAGCTCTCATATTCCTCCCAAATAATCTCAACCCATTTGTTCCCTCTTTGGCCTTTATATGCAAGCTTATCCTCATGGATGATAAGGGGGAAGAGGATTAATAAAGTACCTTTATGTCGTTGGAAACATTCCTAGTGTTGGAGGAAAAGAGTATGGTCTTGTGAGTGAGAGTTTTGAGAGATTGTAAAGTTTCTGAAAGAGAGTGAAAATGATTTGTGAGGACAAGGACTCAACATCAAGGCTTCGATTATAGTTTTCTCTATATTTATTAATACAAATATGTTTCCCTTTCCCATGAATAATTTGTGTTTTATGTGAGTTTTTCATTCCTTTTATGCCTGATCATTATCATAGAGTGTTATGTTATCTTGTTGTTTTCAATTTTTTATCTTGTTTTTACATCCTTTTGTAGGTACAAGTGATTGTGAAAGAACTCAAATGACAAGGATCACCTTCATTGTGAGGTAATAAATATTTATACTCAAGTGGTTTGACAATATAGGGATATGATAAACTAATGTGAGTCTTTTGTTCTAGACCTTCCCCATGTAGACTAGGGTGTGCGCATTGATTGAGAATTTTTTATAACAAAATTGGGGTCATTTTTGAAATATTAAGACATTGTATGTTCTAAAATAAAAACACAATGAAAGTAGCATATTTCGTCCCATTGATCATACTCGGGTAAAGTTATATTAGGGACCCCCCTAAAATTGGTCCTTGCGTAGGAATAATATTCCCCCATCATAAGTCAGCCATGCAACCATCAAAAGAAAACCGAACCATAGGTTACTGTGGCCTCCCTTTCCACCTCAATGGCAGGCCATGGCCTCCACCTACCTCAACATCCATGGATCCTGTGGCTCTAACTTATTTAATGGAACCTAAGGGCATAATAGAGGGACCCTATCAAAGAAGAAAGACACTACTATTTCACCATAGTCGAACTTCTCAAAATATCCTCAATGACATTTTATGAGTTTATCTTTGAGGCTCATTATAAGCGCCTCGCTCTAGTTGAATATTTTTGAATCCATACACTCCAATGCATATAGCATGTGGGATTGAGTCATCTAATGGGAATCTTTTCTACCTTCCACCTTCTCAATAGTAAATGAAACAGCCCTTAGAGCCCTATCCATGATGTGTTTGATGGGAATTTTTCAGCCTTGAGACCTACTTCCAATCACGTTGTGCTCATTGATAAGGCCATCAATAGTCATCTCTCCCCCTTGCGGACCAGAGAGTGACACCAGACTCCCTCTCCTATAAATTTCGTTCAAGAAGTAAATATACTCAACATATATGGTTAGGATATGCATGACCACTTTGAAGTGTTGTTTCTCTATGTCCCACATCCTGGTTAGATATTACCATGTTTGGATCATTTGTCGCTTGGGAATCATCCAAACCATGTTCACGCTCCTTACAAATGACCATGATTTGTTTCAAATACCTATGGGACATCCACAAAACATGCATTAGAGACATTTCATGGAGGAAAAAATTCAAATTCATCCTTTAAACTATCATTTTGGAAGTTTTGTGGCTGTTGACGCTCTTTCATTTAGCAAATAGAGAGACAACGTATTTCCCCTCTGAGGTTAGAGGTGTCTATTCTGTTTCCCATTTTGGGGAGTGTGTCGACACACATATGAAAAGGGAGAAGTGAATCACCTAGGGCATGCTCTTCCCCTTTACAAAATTATCCCAAAAACCTAAAAAAGCATGATGAAATGAAAAAATATTATCAATAAAAAATGAAGGGAGTGGTGAAAACTCTTACCTCGACTATGAGGTTTGTCGAATGCATGTCTATAACCCTCAGAATCAACATCACAATATTTTCTCTCCAAACACTATTTTTCACTAAAACTCTTATAGTAAAAAATGGTAAAATGTTTTTTACCATTTCACTTTATATACCATTTTTGGTTTTTAAAACAGAAAATAATATTTAAAATAATTAAATATGGTTTATGTTTACTATGTTTTCTATAGTTTCATATGTAAAAATGGTCTAATGGTATTTTTTGAGGATTTTTTGACTTAGTTGGGCATTTTTTGGCTACGACGAAGACTCTTTTTGACTTTTTCATGCTCTGTGCCAAAACTAAAAAATATTTCATGCATGTTTTATACCCTAGTCATGCTCATTAAAAACTTAGAGAAAAGGTATCGAGTATAATTTTATCACTTTTTTGGACTCATAAAAATTTATATGAAAAATGAACCCGCCCTTGGAGTCATCTTTAAGATCTTTTCAGACTCTCTAAATAGGAAAATATCACCAAGCGAACTTGATTCTTTCATGCTTGTAAATGTATTTGAAAGGTCATCTATATGGTGATAGTTTACCCTCATTTTAGACTGTTTAGAGTCATTTATGAAAAATGTACACTCTATTTCATTGCGAGTAGAAGAGTTTTCTTGGGTATCGGTTTATACTTTTTTAGAATTCATGGACTAAATTTATGAAAAAATCCATCTTGGTTTCTTCTTAGTCATTTCAGACTCTCTAAACATGAAGTGACAAATGATTTTAACTTCTCCAAACTCATAAAATTAAGCGAGGAAGGACCATTTTTTGCAAATGAACCCCTCCTTTCTCAAGCTCATAAAACATATGAGGTTGGAATCATCACTTGATGAGATATATTGATTGTTTGTTACCATTTTCAAGCTCATTCAAAATAAAAGAGGTACCCATCCATCATGATGGGGAAATTAAGGAAATGGGAAGAAATTTTTAATTTTTATTAGTGGTATCTTATAATAACCATTGAACATGGCACCTTCCTACATTTCATTTGAAATAATTGAGTATTTATATCATCCTTGAGTTGATCCATTTTCATTATTCAACTAGATCCTTTAAGACAATTCAAAGAATACATTATCTTGTCTTTGCATTATGTCTAGTCTCTTCCTCCTTGAGTCAACGCTTCCAATTCACTTGTCGTGTCGTTCAATGTTCAAGGAAATTCATTAGCACAGTATAAATATGAAATTACTTTTGGTGAAAACATATGTTATCTAATTCAACAATTAATTTTCAACCCGGGAAGGTAGCTTGTAAGATGCAAACACTATATGTGCAGGACTGAAAGCCTAAACTACCCTAGCCTAACTTATCCTAGATCTGGTAATTTACTTAAAAGTGGAAAGTGAAATCTAATTCATAATGGAAAAATAAGTCACTTGTGATTCATAAAGAGTCTATCCTATTATTTATCAAACGATACTACATACAACACTTTATTCATACATTACATACAGCACTTCATTCAAACTCTAACTAGGAATTAAATCATACTTTTCTATCAAATGTAAATTAAACTTGATTATCAATTCAATACTAACGCTATGCCATTCTACCCTATGAACTAGAATTAAAATTGCAATTGAAAGAAATGTCTAATCCAGAAAGCAACGCTTGGTCCGACAATGAACTAACTAATGAAAACAAAACTAACTACTCTAACTTTCAGCAAATTATATAATCTATTCTATGAATGAGAAAACTATTCTACTTATGAAAAATTAAATATCTATCTAAGAATGCAATTACAACTTGATTATTAAAGAGAAAAAATAATATTTAAGCTATAGAATTTATAAACTAATTATTTTAAAACATAAACTATTATATTTCTTAAGAAAATGAACTAACTGCCTAATCTATGGAATTCAACCTAATTATTTAAATATGGATTCATAGAAAGCAAAGAAAAAATTATTCTAAATACCAAGCATAAATAAATGCATTGTGAAATAGTAAACTGATTGAAAGAAAACTATCTAATTAATCTAATCCAATCAACAACTAACTGTAAATTGACAGAACTGAATTGAAATACTATTCTAAAGGCTTACTATAAAGCAATAAACAACTTGCAAGTATATCTATTTAACTTCTATCTATCAGATGGAAATGTGTTCTATTGTGAGAAATAAAGAGAAACTGAACCCTATGCTATGTAAACGGAAAGCAAATACACTATTCAATCAAAGCAAATCTATTTTCTGTCTATGGATAATGAAGTCAAACAAAAATGTGCTATCTACTATAAGTATGCTTCCTAACACTATCTCTGTCTATTGAAGGAATTCTGAAGATGACGTGCAGGTCTATGGTGACAAAAACAAATGCAATCAATCAACAAAAGAGAAAATGCAGTTCTGAATTCTACCTATGGTCAGATGTAAATCTAAAAATTAAACTAAACCCAAAATGTAGAGGTCTGTTTAGACTCACTTTTATCCATGCCTATTAAGTAATTCTAGAAATTGTCCATCCTAAGGGGTAAATGAGTCAGTTTGGGAAGAGGGTTCTGAACCATTTCCCTAGATTCCTTACAGTTTGTCCACACACTTCACCTGAAATTTGTCTCCTGACAGAAATGTGAACGTAGTTGTAAATGAAACAAACTATAAACATGAGAAGAAATATGGGTAAATGCATGAATGCAAAGGCATGATGGTCAAAATTTTAATGGAAATTGAAATGGACAGAAACATAGAGCTAGTTTGTAAAGGGACAAAGCAATGAGCTATAAATACCTACACTAACCAAAATGTGAATGACATAGACTAAATGACAAACACTAAAGCGACGGGCCAGAAACAAAGCAAGAAGCAAATGACAGTAAAACAGGAACGAAAATACCTACATAGAGCTCTGCAAACTATAAATTAATTAAGCTAATCAACAGAATTGAATCTAATCTAAACTACAGACAATTTAAGTATGAAATAAATTCATATCTAACAAATAAATTGCAGAAACAAATACTTAGCTGATGGAGACAACAAATGAACAAAACAAACAAGTTGAATATGGATTATACACAGTAATACACGTTTGTCGCTAAGGGGCCCTGTTAGGTGACAGTGGCTTCCATTCACAAGATAATCAGTCACCAACCATGAAGCAAAAGATAAAACCAACAACTAAACAAAGCTTTTGTATTAAAAATGGCAGCAAAATTAAAAAACATTTTTCCTCCTTTTTCTTCACAACCAAAGACAGAATTTTATAGTGATTACAATGGAGAGAAGGTTGACCCTTTCAGTGGTCAACCACTCTAATAATAGAATTCCATAAAATATGAAAACACATGTAGTATCTCTCTTATATACCCCTAAAATATTTTGTAATTTGAATGTTTACTATGCTTGTTTTCTGGTGAGGAGCTCAAGGCCAAGGCCCCACCAGTAAAAACTTGGTAAGTTAGGTGATTAATTCCCTAAGTTGAGGACTTAGGAGACTTAAGACATTGACACAATTAACGACGGGAAAATAATTCCACTAAGGTAAAAGATGAGTATAACCTTGGGGACCTAGCAGAGTTACTGGGTGACATATTGGGTTCAAAGGCATACCAAGAAGAAGATGGTAAATAAATCCTTACCTTAGACCTTAAGTCTTTAGAGATAATTTACCTAACCATGAACTCCTTATATGCTCAAAGCGAGATCTACACTTTTTAACATGAATTAAAGTTAATTTTATTAACTATAATGAAAGGATGGTATTAGAGTAAATATCTCTCTCTCTCTCTCTCTCTCTCTCTCTCTCTCTCTCTATATATATATATATATATATA
>LPNX011165872.1:85212-105474 GCA_001517045.1 Pseudotsuga menziesii
ATTTCTGAGATATGGAACTGATGTTGATTGTCCTTACTATTGGCATGCATGGTTTAGCTTGGGGTGATTAAGGGAAGGAAATAGAGATGAACCTAATCTATGGTTGGGAGGAATGTGGTTGTTCTTATTACATTCGGATTTCAGGATTCCAAGTTTCTTTAGAATTTATTTTATTTGTACAAATCGATTTTTATTTTTTATACATCTAAATTCATAGATTCTTCCATTGTATAATGATTATCAATGTTTTCCAGAAAAGAACATAGTTCAAGATTAAAAGAGAAGATCCTTTGATGTTTTATACTAAGCTATATGCAATTATGAAAGAATTTCCTTTATATTAGATTGGATCCAAATAGATAATTAATAGCATAGACATTAGATACAAGTAATTTTCATTCTATTTCTAATGTGAAACAAAAATGTACTTTTATTGTATTCGTATTAATTTACCTTCATGTGATCTACAATATTAATTTCCCATAGCCAAGTGAAGGAATTCTTACATATTTTGGGATTTTAGCTTCACTCTAACATTATTCTCTTGAGTTATGAAGTTATTTTCGTTTATCTATCCAAGACTAATATCTTTGAAATCTACAAATATGAGGTAGACTCTTACTAGTCACTATTAGAAGTTTCTGCTTATTTTATTAACCCCAACATTTCTAAGAAAAATACTATGTTACTTATAGACATGTCACCATAAATCATAACATAACTAAGTCATATTATAGCAATTCTATGTTCTCCTTTAATTAAAACATAAGCATAGGGTTAATGAAAGTCTAGGGTTAAAACCTAAGCATAAACATAGGGTTAAAAGTTAGACCACAATATTAGTTAAGTGGGATACCCTACGCTTACCTGTCAAAACAAATATTAGTTAAGTGGGATGCAAAAAATAAATTTCAAATATAATTATTTAACTGTAAAGAAAAGTGTAGGAAGCACTTGAGAAGTCTTACGAGTAAATAAAGAAGGTGAGAGGTTTCTGAAATGAGTTGTGTCGCTTGTTACACGTGGAGTCTCGAACCCAAGTCATGGGTGTTTTTATTGAACCTATAAGTCACGTGATGAAGAACTAAAGTGATAAATTTTTTAAGGATGTTACCACTCTCAAATGCACCATATTTTGCACAAACTCATAAGGTCGAGACTCAAAAACACTAAAACAAAATCTTACTGGAATAGATCCAAATCCTAAGCTCTATCAAGCACAAATCAAACCTTTGGAAGTGAAAACCTCTATCAACTTTGATATGTCATATATATAGCCATTGATTTTATTCAAACTAAAAGAAACATCTTTTTATTTATGGTGGACATTAAATATTTTTATTAATAATATTTAATATAATTTATGGTTAACATATAATCATTTTCATTATTTTTTATTTTGTTAGGAGCAAACATTACAACATATGCCCCATACATGGTTTTAAAACCATATGCAAGGCCCTCCTAAAACCATGGGTTGTTTAAGACACATGGTATTAAAACCATTTGCAAATCCCTCCTAAACCATGTACAATAAAATCATGGCTTGTTTAGAAAGCCTTGCACATGGTTTTGAACCATTTGCAAGGCCCTCCTAAACCATGCACAATAAAACCATAGGTTGTTTAGGATCCCTTACACATGGTTTTAAAACCATGTGCAAGGCCAACATTTGTTTTGCGGATAATTCTGTTTTTTATTTTTGATTATTTGTTTAGGAAGGAACATTACAACATCTCCCCATATTGTGTTGTTTTTTACACATAATTAAATATTTAATTCTTTATTGTTTTTTTAGGTATGAACATTACAACATATCTCCGTATTAGGTTGTTTTTGTGGTCGAAATTTATTTTGGCAGATAATTAAAACTTTTATTTTGTATTATTTTTTAGTAACAAACATTACAAGGTCTTCCTCATACTAGTTCGCCTCTTGACGCAATCAACTAGTGCAAAACCTAAATCCTTCGCCAAGGTGTTCAGCTCGAAAAAGGTACCATCATAGTGAATATGATTCATTTTGACAGGCTTAAAGTTCTTTGAGGAAGAGTCTTTTCAAAAAGCCCAAGGGTCAATCTAATACATGGAGTTCAGACGGTTGGTGTAACCCTCTTTAAAAACATTTGAAAAGAATTTGGAGACACCTCACCTTTTCCTCCATGTGTTCTCGGTTTTGGCACTTTTACAAAACCGTGACAAAACCATGGTTTCAAATAATTAAAGGGTAATGTTTCCATGTATATTATAGTAAGTCAATTAATCTACCAAATAGATTCAAAATATGAATTTATGGTACAACGTTTCAAACCATACAAACATGGGTCGGCAGAATTTGGGTTTGATAGGGCCAAAACATTGGATAAGGGTAATTTTAAAACTATAGAAGTATTTTATAGGATCCAAACCAATTGGGAAAGTTAATCTACATAAGATAATTGAAATTGAAATGCATTAGTACGTATATTATGGAATAATTAAAATTACTTAGAGAAATCTTTATGAGTGCATGAATAAGAGTTTTATTTTACCTGTATTATGTTTTACTCTCAGACTCTTGTAATCACCTGTCATACCAAAGTGAAAAGGGGAAGTATACTTTGCTACTAAAAGAACCCTTACATAATTTTTCATAATTACAGTTAGGAATTTGTTAACTAAAGAATGTTATATACAGCTATGACGTATTCTTTCAAGGATATAGTTCTTACGCGTAATAGTGGAAATAAAAGAAACAAAGAATTTGTTTATGCGTATTTCACATCAGTGTTATGGAGGCCAAAGAACAAGCCATGTGAAGAACATTATATATAATTACAAGGTAACTTCTTAGGGGAAGGGTAGCCAAGAAAAAAAACAAGCATAAACACTTGTATCACATACACAATCTAATGCGCAAGATAAATTAATCCAAAGAGTAGAGAAAAAATGAGAATCCTTGCACTATGCAAAGAAAGACTAGATAAATATAGGAATTTCTTTGAATTCATGACCACTAAATTCTATTCTCAATGGAAACTAAATCAAGTTTAGTAAGTTGATTCTTTGATGTACTCAATGATAAAATAGTGTACATTTTAATTGCATTCTATCGATTATTTAGAAAATATTTACGAAATATAGTAGTTTATTCTTTTCTAATGTATTTTTCATGGATATATATATATATATATATATATATATATGCTCAATTTATGATTTTTTATCATTAAAGAGCTCAAAATTCATAAGATATCCTCCAGGCAGTATTTTTTATAAACTTGGATGTTTTATTGTTACTATTTAAGAGTGATTAGGTTTGATCATGTTCCTAGTTTTGGAAAATAGATTTGGAAACTATAAATAAACAATGTATTGATATCATTGATTCCCTTATATGATATAAGAAAATGTAATATATCTTGTTTGAAAAGATGAAATGATGAATTGTTTCAATTATGAATTATACTTTAGTTGATTTATATGTTTTGTATTATGTTGTTAGCCTACATTTTCTAGGATTGTCATAGTTTAGATGTTTAATTGTCATTGAAAAATATTTGAATGAATGGGTACTTGAATTAATTTCAAGATGATAAGAATATGCCTTTTCAAAAATAATTCACAACTTTTTAAAAATTAACTTTAGTTATTTAAAAATAAACAAAATACTAGATTGAAACATACAATTCTATGTCGTGTTTACAAATGAACATAAATTTGGTTAATCAAATAATTGGAAACATATTTTCCTATGATATTCCATGTATTTACAGATGAATAGAATATTGGTTGAATCAAAATTGATTTTAAATATATAATTTCATACCAATAAGGAATCCTAGGGGTTATGAAAATAATATGTGTTGGGGTATATATGTTTAATAAGGAGTAAAGGTTATGTTTTAATGGTTATAGTGCTTAAGGACTAAAATATCTATATGTATTATAGTTTCTACAGTGATAAATTTTATCTATATAAATGGATAATACTTAAAAGGATGGAGGAATGAAGGTTTAAATATTATGTACCGAATGTAAAAATGAATATACTGATAATGATAGGAAAATGCTAATGAAAAGTAAAAGTGTGCATACCCCTTCACCTCGTCAGTAACCAATGTATATAAGCATACCGCAAGGCTCATTTTAATAACCATTCTATAAATTAATCATTGTTCAATATATTCTTATAGATTGCAAAAATATTCTATTAACTAAATAGTAGAAATAAGGGTTGCTACTTACATTGGTATCAAAGCTATTGATTTGACTAGATTTTGTGGGTTCTTGAATCTACCAATCTTTACACCACAAAACCATCAAATTCATGCTTATTGTGTTGTAAGATGTTGCGACCATAAATTGAGTTTTGTGCAATTATTAGTTTTGTCTTATAGTATATTTATCTATATCGTGAAACTAAAAGGACTAGTGTTGAATCAAAGACAATGTGAGAAGATATAGTCACCATAACTACCTTAAAACACACATCCACTTGTCCTCATAATAAATATGTGTTATGTGCCAAACATAATTCTAACAAAATATTTTACCTATTAGTTTTCTAAGGTTTGTGGTGGGTTGGACTTAAACAAATTTCAGTGCAGCGTTCCTAATGTATCCTAGTGCTTATATAGGAATTGCAATGAATTTATGACCATGGTAAATTCTAGTCTCAATTCAAATTGCATAGAGTTTAATAAGTTTTTTATTTGATTCATTTAATGAGAAAATGGTGTACTTTTTAATTGGATTCTATTAGATTATTGTGATTTATTTCTGTAGTATGATAGTTGACCTTTTGTCGCAGTATATATTTTTGTGGGTATATCTACTCATCTTATGATTTTTTAATCCATGAACTCAGTGTTATGGAGGCCAAAGAATAGGCCATGCGAAGAATATTATATATCATTCCAATGTAACTACTTACAGTAAGGTTATCCAAGGAACCAAAAAAGCATAAACACCCGTATCACATACACAATCTAAGGCACAAGATAAATGAATCGAAAGCATAGAGAAAAAATGAGAATACTTACAGTATGCAAAGGAAAAGTAGATATATATAGGACTTGCTTTAAATTCATGACAACTAACTTTTATTCTCAATGGAAAGTAAATCAAGTTTAATAAGATGATTGTTTGATGTACTTAATGAGAAAATAGTGTACATTTTAATTGCATTCTATCGATTATTTAGAATATATTTATGCAATATAGTCGTTTATGATTTTCTAATATATTTTTGGTGGATATATATATATATATATATATATATATATATATATGCTCAATTTATGATTTTTATCATTAAAGAGAGCAAAATTCAAAAGATATCGTTCAAGCGGGCTTTTTGATAAATTTTGCATGTTTTATTGTTACTATTTAAGAGTGTTAGGGTTGTTCTTGTTCCTAGTTTTGGGAAATAGATTTTGGAACTGTAAGTAAACAATGTATTGGTATCATTTATTTCATGATATGATATATGCAAATTTAATATATCTTTTTTCAAAATTATGAAATGATGAATTGCTTCAATTATGAACTAAACTTTAGTTTTTTATATGTAATTATTTTGTTGTTAGTCTACATTTTGTGGGATTTCCATAATTTAGATGTTTAATTGCTATTTAAAAATATTTGAATGAATGAGTACTTGAATTTATTTCAAGATCATAAGAATATGTATTTTCAAAATTATTTTATGACTTTTTAAAATTAACTTTAGTTATGTAAAAATAAACAAAATACTAGTTTGAAACATACAATTCTATGTCATGTTTACAAATGAACATAACATCAGTTAATCAAAAAATTGGAAACATGTTTTCCTATGATATGCCATGTATTTATAGATTAATAGAATATTGGTTGAATCAAAGTGGATTTTAAATATATAATTTCATACCAAGAAGGAAGCCTATTTCTTATACCAAAATTTCATACCAATGGCCATTGGTTAAGTAATGGATATCTTCGCATAGTACAAGCACTGTAGAAAATAATTGTAAGTAAATGATGGACACCCATCGATATCATAGGTGATATCAATGGAAATTGGTTAAGCAGTCGATCGGTTTAATTGATTAGGAATTACTTATCCATGTTATAAACAAACAAATTCAAGGGTATATTATATTTTGGAATGGTGGTTGCATGAATTATATTACGGTTCTATTGAAGAGGATTTATATGGTTTACTAGTTATGGTTATGTTGCAGCTGTAACTATTTTCCCAAATTTTTAAAATTTTGGACCCTCCTTTTTTATTTGATCTTGCATGGGATTGTTTGGATTACTGAACTCTATTTTTTCCCTCTGCTACAAATTTGGATTGTTTGAAGTTGAATTAAGGTCAACACTTTCCATGCTTTTCAGAAAACTACTTTTTGTCTACCAATGCTTTAGACTATGGAGTTTAAAGTTTGATTTTAAAATGATGTCCTTTTGATCTGAATGATTTCCTTCATCGCTATTGGAAGTCTATTTATGTTTGAGTCGGAGCTTTGGTTCTCTTTTCCATCGCTGTTTCGGAGGTGAAACAAACTAATTTTATCCCTACCTAGCTGAAAGTCTTTTGAGCACTTAACACTTTGATTTTCAATGATTTGATTTCTTTTATCTGTCGAAAGTCATTTGACGAACGAATCAGGGAATTAGTTCTCTATTCCACCGATGGACAACCCTATTTTTTTTTCGCGATGCGCTTTACGTGGTATTTTTGGTTTTATTCTTTAAATCCTTTTGACTTTATCACTATCGAAACAATGTTTGACTTTGATCAGAGGGATATTCCTTTGTGTTGCTGACACGATGGCAGTATTAGGCTCTGACTCACCGATCCATTGTCCTTAGTTCTTCCAATTGCCGATGATTTTCTATTGTTGCGAAAGCCATAGTCAGTCTGTCTCCTACTGTTGTGGCTATGCAGTGAACTATCCTATCAATGCATTAGTTGTTCTAATATCCCACACTTAACTATCGGGGGTTTTTAGTGTTTGGGAGTGCCGACATTGCGGAAAGGTTGAGTACTAATTGTCCTACGCATAGTGCTTAGAGCCTCCAATCATCGACGGTATTCTTGTTGCGGAACCCGTAGTCTTTATGCTACCTGTCGTTGCGGCTATTTAGTGGATTATTTGCCCGATGCTTAGCATTTTTTTTTTCTAATTTTCGATAGGATTTTCCCACCGTTTTTGTGTGTTTTTACACTATTTTATGGAATAGAGGATATTTCCCATTGGTGATGGTCGAGTCAAGGTTTTTCTGAGAGTAACAGTGCTGCTTGAGGTTTTGGTTTCTTGAGGAGTGGCGGTTACATTGTCCCGGTTCATGCTTTCATCGGAGGGTTTCAAATTAGTTCAAAAGCGGCTTGGATTAAGATGAAGAGTATGTTCTATCAGGATTGTCATTTTAGTTGGACAACGAGTTTAAAGGATTTTCAGACCCACCTTGCAGGATTTTCTTTGCATTATCATGTTTTCTTTTCATGCATTAATTTTGTTTAGAGTTCATTTTACAGAATGCATGTATTGATATAGTTTGTGTTACTTTATAAAACAATAAATGGTCTAAAATATTCTATTTTCATGACAGGGTAATTTTTTTTGCAATGAAGATATGTCTAGAAGACAAAGCAGAAGAAAGGAGGCAACAATGAAGGGAGAGAAAGAAATAAAGAAGCATAGATGAAGAAAGCGAAGGAGGAAGTGAGGGTATGAGATCTCAATAGATCAATCGCAGCAAAGGCCCAGGCTTGGGAAAAGGTCATTAGTGACCAAACTAGTCTCTGTTTATAAAAGTGCTATTAAATTTTAGTTTAATATAACGTATTGTACAACACTCACTAAAAGACAAAATTGTAAGATTGGACAGTTGAGGGAGCCCAAAGGTCATCGGCTGGCAGCCCAAAGGTTTTGCTGTTTTGTATAAATATAGCAGAGTTAGATGTAGAGAAGGGAATTTTTCTGAGATAGATTTCTGAGAGTATGTTGTAAGAAGAACTATTTTCTTTTGCAATAAAGAATTACAAGTTTCCTGTTGGAGAAATCTTGGTGGAATTTTTCAAATGTTGTGCTATGGAACTGTTGAATGTGAACTATTTCATTTTCAGCTTATGTCCATTAACTGTGAGATCATTCTAACTCTTTGAACCTATGTTCTTGTTATGAATGCACTCTAGTTTATTCTATGAAATTTTGCATTGTGAGTAATGAAGGATTTTCATAAACAATAAGCTATCTTGTTGTTCGTTTATCTATTAATGTCCATGTGTTCTGAAATAAGTAACAAATATCTATGATTTTTCTTAATGCATGCACAAAAATACATTACTCATTGATAAATGATAATTTTACTCCCTAGGGATAGGTTAGTTAGTTAGTTTTAGTTTTATCGCTATGTGTGATTTAGATGCGAGAGAGTTAAGACAAGAGGTAAGAACCTACGCATCACATTGCGACCACTCCTCGTTATCTCTATCAATATGCATTTTAGATAGGCACTTGCATATCATACTTAAACACAAAAACTAAAAATATACACATTGGACTGGGCCGTATACCGGTAAAACATTTAATTTGTTACTTGACCTATGGTAGCCGGACCGTAAATCGGACGGATTGCCCACACCAAACAATAATGGGCTAGTTGGGAACATTTATTGGGGAGAATCCCTAACTATTGTTACCTACAATTTTGTAGGCCTCAACAGTTTTTGGCACTAGAAGGAGGGGATCCAGTGCATGGCTGGCTGAGGAAACCCATGTCCTCGAAATTACTCCACCAGTAATAGTTCTGAGAGTAGTTTGTTTCCCAATCCAACTCCAGAAGAAAAGGGTAAAGAGATTTTGTATCCAGTCGATAATGAAGTAGTTGACGATTTGAGAAGAATTACTCGGGCTTATGCGAAGAATATTGGAGGATTATCGAATATCCCTGACTTACCCAGAATAAAATATCAGAAGAAAGATCGCTCTATATTGGAAGATGCAATGTTGATTGGAGATTTTGAAGAACTGGTAGAAGTAGCCTTACAGGAAGTTGTTCAACCTTTGAATCAGTTGGGCCTAGATACACCTTACTGTTCACCTATTCATACCCCTGTTCACTCACCACCTCACTCTCCACCCAGAATCATGGCTAATGTAAACAAAAATCATCCACCCAACCCACCAAATCCACCACCTGCTTGGAGGGCTAGATCACCATTAAACCTAACACCTCCTTTGCATGATTTGCCTTAAGCTTTTGAGAAAATGTTGCCTAAGTTTGACCCAAGTGAAAATATTTTGGTAGATGATCATTTGCAAAGATTTTACTTGTCTATAGAAGGATTATAGGGTGGAGAAAATGAAGATGTAGTCTGCAGATTGTTTCCACATACCCTGAAAGGAGCAGCAGCCTCATGGTATTTTGCTCTGCCAACAAACTCAATCATAAACTGGGACACATTTGAAAGAATAGTCAGAAGTAAATATGCAATCTAGAAAACTCATGCATCTCTAATGAAAGGTTTATTCGCTTTAAAGAAAGAAAGAAAAGAAAAAGTGCATCATTTCACTCAAGGGTTTGTTGCTTATCTAAAAGAAATTTCTACAGCTGATAAGCCATCTGATAAAGTTTTGATTGAATACTATTGTTCAGCTCTAGGGCCTGACTTGGCCATGTTCGCCAAGATGTCAGTTAAACCTACGCTATCAGAAACTTATGAAGAATCTAAGAGAGTAGAAGTTGAAAAAGACAGCATAGAAGATTATCCTGAGCAGTCGGGAGAAAACAATTTTTGTAAGAAAGCTTTATTACTGACTAAGAAAAAGGATGAGCAATCACATGACTTTGAGGGGATGTTGCACATGATGCAAAAACTATCCAATAGAGTAATCGATTTAGAAAAAGAGAAGGAAACTCAGAAATCTTATAAGCCTTACTATAAAAGGAGAGAAGACAACAACCAATCTAAAAAATAAAATCAATACGTGAATTCACCATTACGAGTCAAAATCCAAAGAAAATCAACATGCCTGTTAATCCTGTTGAAGAGAACATTGATAATGTAAAAAAGAATCTCAAAGAACATAAGATGGAGTATAATATTGTGGAAGATATTAAAAGGGCTAAGGCAAATATCTCACTGTTTGAAATGTGTAATGTGCCTCAACAGAAATAAAAATTGTTAAAAGCACTTGAAGTACTAGAGGAAAAGATTGCCACTGACAACCAACCTGAAGAAGAAGAAATTGGTGAAGCAAGTGTGGGAGGTAAGTCTAAATACAAAACCCCACCATTTCTCCTAACTTTTGAAATTTTCAACCATAATGTGCACAATTGTTTAGTAGAATCAAGGGAATCACTCAATGTTATGCCACTTTCAGTCTACAAGAAGATAAATGGACAACCTAAACCATCTACTTGGCAGGTTATTCAGTTAGACAGAACAGCGGTGAAGGTAATTAGGGAAATGAAGGATGTTCTAATTTGATTATCTTCAAATGAAAAGGTATGTCATTTCATCGATATTGTAGTAGCAGACATACCTGAGGCTTATGGACTTGTTTTGAGTCGATATTGATCAGCAAAGCTAAATGGATATTTTGCATCATATTGGTCACATCTGTGGTTTCCTTATAAGGGAAGTTCCAATCAAATAAAATTATTAAGAGAGCCCCACATGAAGCACAATGTTACTCAGTTGGAGGATAAGAATGAACCAATGAATTATGTATTGGGAAATTACTTCATTAAACTAGAATCGGGAAACTACCAAGCGAAAGAAGCCAGCTGTACACCAGAAACCCAGCCCGATCTCCTTCAATTTTCACGTGATGATGAGATTGATTGTAAAATAGTAGACTTATTTTCATATGTAGTTTTCGATTCAAGTACAGTAGAAGTAGATAGTTTTTGGACACTTTTTTTTTATGGATCTAAAACATTGAAAGGATCAGGAGCTGGCTGTGTCCTGTTTGATCCAAATAAAAATAAACATTTTCTTTCATGCAGATTAGAGTTTGAATGTACCAATAATATAGCTGAATATGAAGCATTAGTTCAGGGACTAAGAAAAGCAATTGAATTAAAAGTAGAAAATTTGAAAGTGTATGGGGATTCTGAAATAATTGTAAAGAAAATTTGAAATCATATACATTGCATTCCACCTCATTTAAAAGCTTACAAGAATGAAGTGTGGGATTTGCTTAAAACTTTTTATGCATTTAATATTGTATCCTTTGCTAGACTAAAAAATGCAGTAGCTGACCTATTATCTACCTCAGCTGCAAGGATTGTACCTTTTAATAATGGACTTTCTATTGAATTACTTTTTAGGCCTTCGGTTCAAGACATGGTCACCAATTTACGGGTTTTTGATGATGATCAACAAATCCTAGAATGTTTGATGAATGATGATAATTTCAAAGGGGCAATTATCGATGATGAAGAACACCAAGCCGAGTTAAAATTCAACAAATTTATTCCTAAAGGGGTTAGGACCTTAGAGCAGATGTTTGATTTAGACAATAAGTTTAGAAGACCAGCAAATGTCAAAAATCATATCTTGTCTTTACAATTCGATCTGATAAATTTAGGAACAGAAGTTGAACCCAAATATGTAAATTTGGGAAAGTGTTGCTCTCCCGGTGAAAGAAATAAGTTCATTAGTTTGTTCAAACAGTACAAATATGTGTTGGCCTAGACAAATGAAGAGCTTAAAACATATGACACCAATATTATACAACATGTCATCCTTATTAGATCTGGATTCAAGCCTCATCAACAACCTTTGATAACAATGCATACAAAACTGGAGCCTTTAATTTAGAGTGAAGTGAAAAAATTATTGGGTGCCAAAATTATATTCAAAGTCAGACACTTGGAATGGGTTTCGAATTTGGTCCCATTAAGGAAGAAATCCAGAGAAATCAGGCTATGTGTGGATTTCAGAAACCTAAATCGTGCTTCGGATAAATACAACTATCCAGTCCCACCCATGGAACATATATTACAGATGGTTTCAGGTTCTGGGTTATTTTCATTATTAGATGGATTCTCTGGCTATAATAAAGTGTTAGTAGCTGAAGAATATAGACTTAAAACTACATTTAGAACAAGGTGGGGAACTTTTTCTTACAGAAGAATGCCATTTGGACTCATAAATGATGGAGCTACTTTCCATAGGGCCATGGATATAGCTTTCCACGGTCTGATTAGCCATAGTGTTGTGGTGTATCTCGACGATATCATGATATTTTTGAAAAAGAGATAAGAACATGAATTCCATCTAAAACAAATTTTTGAGCGTTGTCGAAAATATGGTATCTCACCGAATCCCAAGAAATGTGTGTTTGCGATTCTAGAAGGAAAGCTACTGGGTCACATTGTTTCTAAAAACGTGATCTCCATAGACCCAGAAAGGATTAAGGCCATTGAACAGATCCTTTACCCCATAACAAAAAAGGTTTGCAATTATTCATGGGGACAATTAATTTCGTGCAAAGGCTTGTACTGGATTTTGCTCAAATTGTCAAACCTTTGCAACAAATGGTGAAAAAAAGTGTACAATTCAAATGGAATGATGTGGAAAAGAATGCATTTAGTAATATAAAGACATCTATTGCACATGCACCATCTCTTAAAAGTCCAAATTTTGAAAAATATTTTATTTTGTACATTTTCGCATCTGACGATTCATTGGCAGCGGTGCTTACTCAGAAGGAAGATGGGGGAGATGAGTACCCCATATCATTTATGAGAACTGGTCTATAGGCGTCTGAACTGAATTACCCAGCTGTGGATAAACAATCTTATGTAGTCTTCAAAGCGGTAGAACAATTCAGGCCATACATACTTAAGAACCAGACTAAGGTAGTAGTTCCACACCCAGCTGTAAGGTCTCTTTTTGTACAAAAGGAATTAGGAGAAAGAAGAGGAAACTGGGTAACAACTTTACAAGAATATGATCTTGAGTTCAAACCAGAATCTATAGTAAAGGGGCAGGGATTGTGAAAACTAATGGCTGAAGGTAAAGACAATGAAGAAAACAATTGGGACAGTGAGGATGAGTTACATATGATGGATGTATGTCCTCTTTCCATAGCTCTAGATTCTTGGTACGAAGACCTTGTTCATTACCTCCGGGAAGGATTGTTGCCAGAACATTGGAATTCCAAACAATGAAGAGCATTGTGCCTTAAATCAACTTCATATCATATCATTGATGGAATATTATTCAGAAATAATTATGATGGAGTTATTCTTATATGCTTAGAGAAAGAAGATGCAAAAAGGTCATAACAGAGTTGCATGATGGGATTGCTAGAGGTCATTTTTCTAGAGATACACAGCCCATAAGATTCTCAGAGATGGATACTATTGGCCCGCACTATTCAAGGATGTGCATGCCCATGTCAGAAAGTGTGATATCTGCCAGAGGTGTGGGGGAAGACAAGCCAAAGCAGCAAGACCATTGAAGCCTTTGATGATACAGAACCATTCGAGCAATGGGGGATTGATATCATTGGAGAGATAAAACCAAGTTATTCCTTGCAACACAAATACATTTTGATGACAAATGAGTACTTCACTAGATGGGTCGAGGCCATTCTGTTACATAAAGTGAATGAAGATGCAGTCATGGATTTCTTGCAAGATCATATTATGACCAGGTTTGGGGTTCCAATTTCACTGGTTTTTTATAATGCTACTTATTTTTCTTCTATTAGATTAACTGCATTTGCTCATAAAAGAGGTATCAAGTTGCATTTTTATGCAAAATATTACCCACAAGGAAATGGTTTGGCAGAATCTACAAACAAGAATTTGATTAGGATCTTAAAGAAAATGGTGATAGAAAACCAGAGAAGTTGGCATTTAGCATTACCGAATGCTCTTTGGGTTGATAGATTCACACCCAATAATTCCTTATGTGTGTCACCGTATACCCTCGTTTATGGAAAAGTAGCTATTCTTCCTCCCAACATTATGCTACCATCTTCCATAATAGCTCAGGAGTCTAGAGGTACAGATAATGAAATCCTACAGATTAGAATCTATAACCTTTTGAAGGTGGAAGAGCCTAGGTCCAAATCCAAAGAATGATTTAACCATCCATAGGAAGTAGTGAAACTATGGTTTAATAAGCATAAAGATGGAAAAAAGAAATTTGAAGTGGGAGATCTGGGTCTTAAGTGGGATCACCCGCATGATGAAAAGGGGAAGCATACAAAGTTTCAACAGTTATGGGTAGGCCCTTTTTAGATTGCGGAAAAGCTTGGCCCCTCAACCTACAAGTTGCAAGATTTATAGGGGTGGGAAGAGAACTTACCAGTTAACGGTTTAGTTCTCAAATCTTATTTTTCCTAATTTTTGTTTTATTTTGTACATAAATAAACTGATTTGGTTGTTTATTTTTTATTTATTTTATTTTTGTTTGTTTTTACTTAGATTTTGTTTGATTACAATAAAAGAAGCAAACTTTTGGTTGCATGGAAAGCATCAGAATTCAGGATTAACTAAAATCCTTGATTATAGGACTGTGTACTAGTGATTTATCTAAAACAATTTATTCTAGTTTATAAGTTTTCCTAAATGGCTATGAACACATTGAAGTCCTACTTAATCTTTGTAAAATAACTTAGGATCAAAAGGTATGGAATACTATTTCGAGGCTCAATCGATCTCACATTTTAAAATTTCTTAGGGGGTGATAGCAAAATACCCATGGAAAGGAAGCAGGGTAAACAGTATATTATATATAAATGATTCCATGCCAAGAATTGAAAGCCGAAAAGGAAAATAAGAGTAAAAAAAACTCCTAAGAAAGTAATATGTATGAAAACAAAGTACTGAATCATATGAGTACAAAGTTTCCAAAGTTCTTCTCTGTCCATGAGCTCAAAATTAAATACATCTCTCATACAAAAGGACACTATGGACAGAGGAGCCTGAATAAAAAAATCAGAAAGAAAGGTATGCAGGAGGAATCAGAAAGGAAAAAAAATTCCAAAAGCACAAAAGCGCAAAATGGCATGGGAATGAGGAACAAACGAATATTTCTATTTACCATATGTTGCAATCCTATGGTGTCCAAGCTGGGAACTACCCGAAGATAGAGATAAAAAATGAAACTCATATTCCTGGCCTTAAAAGAGTTATCTAGACCTTTAAATCCTGGTTCCCATTATCCCTAAATTGGACTATCATCAATGATTAAAGTACATATATTTTCCATTTGGTAAATCCAGACATCTATAAGGATTCAACATGTTGGTTTTATTGTCAAACAGTCTATTACTTAAGGAAGAAATTGTCCAGAAATCTGGGTTCACTAGGTAGTCACCAATTGTTTCAGCTGTAACTATTTTCCCAAATTTTAAAATTTTGGACCCTCCTTTTTTATTTTATCTTGCATGGGATTGTTTGGATTGCTAAACTCTGTTTTTTCCCTCTGGGACAAATTTGGATTGTTTGAAGTTGAATTGAGGTCAACTGTTTTCATACTTTTCAAAAAACCGCTTTTTTATCTCCCAATGCTTTTGACTGTGGAGTTTAAAGTTTGATTTGAAAATGATGTCCTTTTGATCTGAATGATTTCCTTCATCGCTATCGGAATTCTATTTATGTTTGAGTCAGATCTTTATTTCTCTTTGTCGCCACTGTTTTAGAGGTGAAACGAACTAATTTTATCGCTTCCTAGTCGAAAGTATTTTGAGCACTTAAAGCTTTGTTTTTCGATGATTTGAATTTTTTTTGCTATCAGAAGTCATTTGATGAACAAAACGAGGCATTAGTTCTCTATTCCGCCGATGGAAAGTCCTATTTTTTTTCGCGATGTGCTTTACGTGGTCTTTTTGGTTTTCTTGTTTAAATTGTTTTGACTTTATCACTATCGAAACAATGTTTGACTTTGATTAGAGGGATAGTCCTTTGTGTTTCTGACATGGCGGTAGCATTCATTGTCCTTAGTTCTTCTGATCACCGATGATTTTCTATTGTTACAGAATTCATAGTGAGTCTGTCTCCAACCATTGTGGTTGTGCAGTGAACTATCCTACCAATGCATTAGTGGTTCTGATTTCCAATTCTTAACCATCAGTGGTTTTTAGCATTTGGGAGTGCCAACATTACGGAAAGGTTGAGGACTAATCATCTGAAGCATAGTTCTCAAAGCCTCCGATCACCGATGTTATTCTTGTCGTAGAACTCATACTCTTTATGCTACATGTCGTTGTGTCTATTTAGTGGATTATTTGCCCGATGCTTAGCATTTTTGTTTTTGACTACTGATAGGATTTTCCCACCATCTTGGTGTGTTTTTACACTATTTTATGGAATGGAAGAGATTTCACGTGGGTGCTAGTCGAGTCGGGGTTTTTCTGAGAGGAAGAGTGCAACTTGGGGTTTTGGTTTCTTGAGGAGTGGCGATTACATTGTCCTGGTTCATGCTTTCATCGGAGGGTTTCGAATTAGTTCAGAACCATCTTGGATTAAGATGAAGAGTATGTTCTATCGAGATTGTGATTTTAGTTGGAGAGTGGGTTTAGAGGATTTTCAGACCCAACTTGCAGGATTTTCTTTGCATTACCATGTTTTCTTTTCATGCATTAATATTTTTTAGAGTTCATTTTACAGAATGCATGTATTGATAGAGTTTTTGTTACTTTATTAAACACTAAATGGTCTAAACTCTTCTATTTTCATGACAGGGTGATTGCCGCTACAAAGAAGATATGTCTAGAAGACAAAGCAGAAGAAAGGAGGCAACAATGAAGGAAGAGAAAGAAATGAAGAATCAGAGATGAAGAAAGTGAAGGAGGAAGTGAGGGTATGAGATCTCAGTAGATCAATAGCAGCAGAGGCCCAGGCTTGGGAAAAGTTCATCAGCGACCAAACTGGTCCCCCTTTATAAAAGTGCTATTAAATTTTAGTTTAATGTAACGTATTGTACAACACTCACGAAAAGAGAAAATTGTGGGATTGAACGGTTGAGGGAGCCCAAAGGTCACCCGGGGGAAGCCCAAAGGTTTTGTTGTTTTGTATAAATATAAGAGAGTTATATGTAGATAAGGGACTTTTTCCTAGATAGATTTGTGCGAGTATGTTGTAATAAGAACTATTTCCTTTTGCAATAAGGAATTACAAGTTTCCTGTTGCAGAAAGCTTGGTGGAATTTTTCAAATCCTCTGCTATGGATCTATTGAATGTGAACTATTTGATTTTCATCTTATGTCCATTAACTATGCTATCGTTCTAACTCTTTGAACATATGTTCTTGTTATGAATGCACTCTAGTTTATTCTATGAAATTTCCACTCTGAGTAATGAAGGATTTTCATAAACAATAACCTATCTTGTTGTTCATTTATCTATTAATGTTCATGTGTTCTGAAATAAGTAACAGCTAGCTGTGATTTTTCTTAATGCATGCACATAAATACATTACTCATTGATAAATGATAATTTTTCTCCCTAGGGATACGTTAGTTAGTTAGTTTTAGTTTTATCGTTGTGTGTGATTTTTATGCGAGAGAGTTAAGACGAGAGGTAAGAACCTGTGCATCACATTGTGACTGCTCCTCGTTATCTCTATCAATATGCATTTTAGATAGGCACTTGTATATCATACTTAAACACAAAAACAAAAAATATACATGGTGGACCGGGCCGTATCCGGTAAAACCTTTAATTTGTTACCTAACCTATGGTAGCCGGACCGTAAACCAGACGAATTCCCCACACCAAACAATAATGGGCTAGTTGGGAACGTTTATTGGGGAGAATCCCTAACTATTGTTACCTACGATTTTACAGGACTCAATAGGTTCATAGAGGGTATTGACCATAGGGGTTATAAAAATAATATGTGCTAGGGATTAGATGTTTTATAAGGAGTACGGGTTAT
Source organism: Pseudotsuga menziesii (assembly GCA_001517045.1). NCBI lineage: Eukaryota > Viridiplantae > Streptophyta > Pinopsida > Pinales > Pinaceae > Pseudotsuga > Pseudotsuga menziesii. Next base: position 103,093 of record LPNX011165872.1, read on the forward strand.
GTGTTAATGCTTATAGTGCTTAAGGATTAAAATATCTATATGTATTATAATTTCTGCACTGATAAATTTTATCAATATAAATGGATAATACTTAAAAGGATGGAGGCATTAAGGTTTAAATATTATGTACCAAATGTAAAAATAAATATAATGATAATGATAGGAATAGGCTAATGAAAAGTCAAAGTGTACATACCACTTCACCTCATCACTAATCAATGTATATAAGTATACATCAAGGCTCATTGTAATAACCATTCTATAAATTAATTATTGTTGAATTTATTCTTATAAATTACAAAAATATTCTATCAACTAAATAGTAGAAATAGGGGTTGTTACTTACATTGGTATCAAATCCATTGATTTGACTAGATTTTGTGGGTTCTTCAATCTACCAATATTTACAACACAAAACCATCAAATTCATGCTTAGTGTGTTGTAAGTTGTTGCAACCATCAATTGAGTTTTGTGCAATTATTATTTTTGTAGTATAGTATATTTAGCTATATCTTGAAACTAAAAGGACTAGTGTTGAATCAAAGACAATGTGAGAAGATATAGTCACCATAACTACCTTACATCACACATCCACTTTTCCTCATAATAAGTAAGTGTTATGTGCCAAACATAATTCTAACAAAATATTTTACCTATTAGTTTTATAAGGTTTGTGGTGGGTTGGACTTAAACAAATTTCAGTGCAGCATTCCTAATGTATCCTAGTGCTTATATAGGAATTGAAATAAATTTATGACCATGGTAAATTCTAGTCTTAATTGAATTTGCATAGAGTTTAATAAGATTTTTATTTGATGCATTTGATGAGAAAATGGTGTACTTTCTAATTGGATTCTATTATATTATTGTGATTTATTTCTGCAGTATGATAGTTGACCTTTTGTCATAGTATATACTTTTGTGGGTATATATACTCATCTTATGATTTTTTAATACTAGAACTCAGTGTTATGGAGGCCAAAGTACAGGCCATGTGAAGAATATTATATATAATTACAAGGTAACTACTTATGGGAAGGGTATCCAAGCAACAAAACAAGCGTAAATGCGTGTATCACATACAAAATCTAATGGACAAGATAAATCAATCCAAAGAGTAGATAAGAAATGAGAATCCAAGCACTATGCAAAGGAAAACTAGATATATATGGGACTTTCTTTGAATTCATGACTACTAACTTTTATTCTCAACGAAAAGTAAATCAAGTTTAATAAGTTGATTCTTTGATGTACTCAATCAGAAAGTAGTGTACATTTTAATTTCATTCTATCAATTATTTAGAATATATTTATGCAATATAGTAGTTTATGCTTTTCTAATGTATTTTTCATGGATATATATATATATATATATATACTCAATTTATAATTTTTTTATAATCAAATAGCTCAAAATTCATAAGATATCCTTCGGGAAGGATTTTTGCTAAATTTGCATGATTTTTTTTTGTTGGCAAAGTGGTGGAACCCCCCTGATTAGCATGGTTTCCATTGGCTAAGAAACCACGAACAAGGGGCATCTAAGCCATCAAAATCACTCGGGGATCGCACCCGGCCTCGACCGCAACAACCCTTAACATGGTTGGATTTTTTGGTATCCAATGAGATTAGAACCAGTAACCTTTCAGCTTAGGAGGCATCTTAACCATACCCCACCACCAACTATTTTACATCTCACGGATGATAAATTTTGCATGATTTATTGTTACTATTTAAGATTAATTAGGGTTGTTCTTGTTCCATGTTTTGGAAAATGGATTTGGGAACTGTAAATAAACAATGTATCCATATCATTGTTTCCCTGATTTGTCTATTTATGGATGAATAGAATATTGCTTGAATCAAAATTGATTTTAAATATCTAATTTCATACCAAGAAGGAATCCTATTTCATATACTAAAATTTCATACCAATGGCCATTGGTTAAGTAATGGATACCTTCGTATAGTACAAGAACCATGGAAAATCATTATATATAAATGATGGCCACCCATCAATCTCATATATTACATCAATGGAAATTGGTTAAGTAGTCAATAAGTTTAATTTATTAGGACTTACATATCCATGATATAAAAAAACAAATTAAAACAACAACTTCCTAATATGACACTGGTATAGTTTTACCAAATAAAAATAGCCTCGTATTTTTTATGGAGATTGTTTGACCAAATAAGACATATATGGTATTACAACATACATGTTTTGTATGTTGTAATATCATTTGAATAATTTATAAAAGGTAATACTTAAAGTGTGGTTCAAGTTTTTTCATGTAAACAACTTCATAAGTGCATTTGCTAAAACAACCTCTTGATTTTATGAAGATAGTTTCAACAAATAAAAAATATCATGATTT
>LPNX011165872.1:106056-138660 GCA_001517045.1 Pseudotsuga menziesii
CCTCCTCCACCTCCCACCCCCCTCCTCTTCCTCTATCCCTTAGCCACCCACTCCCTCTTCCTTGTCCTCCTCCCTCCCATCTCCTTCTCCTCCCCCTCTACCTCCTGCATCTCTCCTCCACTCTTCGTCCGCCTCCTCTCTCCCTCCTCCACCTTTTCCCTCCTCCCTCTCTCCTCCACCCTCCCTTTGCATCCTCCTCCTCCTCTCTCTCCTAGAACCTGGATCCTCCTCTTCCCTTCCCCGCTCCTCCCTCCCTTCCCCTCCCTCTCCACTCAAACTAACATCTTCCTCCTCCCTCCTTCTCTTCTCCACCCTCCCTATACCTCCTCCTCCTCCTCCTCCTCTCTCCCAGGCACTACTTCCTCCTCTTCCCTCCCACGCTCCTCCCCCACTCCTCCTCCTCCTCCTCCCTCCCTTCTCCTCCCTCTCCCCTTGACCCTGCGTCCACCTCAGCCTCCTCCTCTCTCCCTCATCCACTCTCCCTCCTCCCTCCTATGTTCATTTCCTCCTCCTCTCCCTCCATGCCTCTTCCTTCCACCCCTTTACCTTCTCTCCACTCCACCCTACTTCCTTTCACTCCTCCCCATCCTCCCTTCCACTCCTCCTCCTCCACCCTCCCTCATCTTACTCCACCCCCTCCCTTCTCATCCCCATATCCTCTCCTCCCAACTCTTTCTCCTCCTACCCCCTAGCTCCCGTCCTTTCTTCCCACTACCACTCTCCTCCTAACACCCCCATCCTTCTTCCCCTACCACTCTCCTCCTTTATCCTCCTCCCCCTACCTCCTCCACACCCCCTGCTCATCCTCCCTCTTCTTCTCTCCTCCTTCTCACTCCTCCTGCCTCTATGTCCCCTCCTCCCCCTTCCCCTAATCTTCCTCCTCCCCGTGTGCTTCACCTCCTCCTCCTATTCCTACTATCCCCCCTCCTATTCTTCCTCCTTCTCTTCTTCACATACACAATATAACATGACAAAAATAAGACCACATTTAAACAAGATCCAAAATAGTAGTCATTGATCCTTTGTTATGTGGTTTATTAGTTAGTAATGCATTAAGAAATAAATTGACAAAAAACATATAACATATAACTATATAACATATAACATTTAACAAAAAACATATGACATATAACATTTAAACATTATTGATAAAAAACATATAACTATAATACCAATATAGTCAATAAAAAATTTGGAATGAATAGGAATGTATCACATATGAAGTTGTATTTTCATCTTATGTTTGTAGGATTAAACATTCAAATTATTATTGTAGTCTTTAAACTAATTAGTGCCCAAAAATAATTAAGACTTTTGAGATATTTTACAAACCAATAAAAAATATACAATTTATTTTTTAAATATAATATATGTACTTAAAAAATATTTATATATCTAAACATTATTAATAAAACATATAACTATATTACCAATATAGTGAATAAAAAAATTTAAATGAATAGAGATGCCTGACATATGAAGTTGTATTTTCATCTTTATGTTTGTAGGAATTAAAAGCTCGGATTATTATTACAATCTTTAAAATAATTAATACCCAAAAATAATTAAAACTTTTGACATACTTTACAAACTAATAAAAAATTTACAATTTATTTTTTTGACATTCTTTAGAAAGAATTTAAAAAAAATACAAGCTTTTGGTCTACACTCTTTTTTGAAATATTTAAATATATATATATATATATACAAATTTTTGACATACTCAAAATAATAATAAAATATAAGAATTCCCTTAATGTAAAGGTACTCTCTTAATAGAGAAATATATTAAGCCCTATTATCTTGAAGAAAATTCATTAACTTATAGACCTACACCCATGAGCAGAAAATATTGCATTCTCCAAATGGCTTCCATTTCCTTTAATGTGAGCAACACTTATCTCTCGAATCCTTTTATATAAATTTCCATTATCACTATTACTCAAACAAACATTCATAAAACTGAGCTTTTATTGAAACAAACATCTAGTATTGAACAAATGTTTAAACAAAAAATCACATTCTCATCATTGTATATAAAATTCGAATGTGAGATTTTACTCAAACAAGCATTTCTTATTGAACAATGAATCTCAAACAAGTGATATAAATTTGTCTATGGCTATTGCTATGTCTATGTCTATAACAATGCTAGGTATATAGACAAAATGACCATAGTATGTGAGAGTTTGTTTCTTGTTGTAGGATAGAATATATATATAATAAAAAATTGTATATTACAATTCATCTATATTAACCTAGACTAACCAGCATAGCCTGCAACTACTTAATGAAAATATAGTAATATACTATATACTTCGTGTACTAGTCTATTAACTATATAATTATAATTTCCTTTCAATTTATATGTTCATTATGGAGCTGGTTTAATTAGAGTCCCAAATACAAAGTTCAAACAACATATACAACTGTGCTGATACATAAAAAGAAAGAAAAGGTTTTGTAAACTATGATGATGCATAAAAATTGAACCTACATTTGCAACCCACATAGAAAGTACCATTTAATGTAGAGAGGACATATCAAATGGAAAATATCAAAAAGACCTATTAAAAGGTTGCAAAAGGAAAATAGTAATACATATGGAACATGTGGGAGAAGAAATAAATATGTCTATAAAAATATGTATCTCATTCAGTAAAATATCACTCTGTAAAATGGAAATATCACTTTATAATATGGCTCGATAAACGAAAATTATTATAAGTTCAACTAGGGTCTTTTCATTAGTGGCTATTGGATTGCCATTGATAATATATAAAAGGATTATAAACTGCCCCAATTTATGACTTATGATATGGCTTGGATATTCCTTTATATGAGTTCGTTTACTATGGTCCATCACACAACACCTCATAGAGTCATCTACCATTCAAACATTTAAAACCCTAGGATGTTAAAAAATACATTCCCACAACAAGAAACAAATGGTTGTGTTTATGGCACTAATGGATAGTGGTTGTGGCCATGGACATGCTAGGTATGTATGTAGGTATATATAATGAGCATAGCAGAGTTGGCTGGCTGCATGTGGCCCTGTGGAAACATGAAACAGAAAGGCGGTATTGCTGAAAGCAAAATGCAGTATTGCTAAGAGGAAAGGCGAGGTTGATAGGCCACACTAGGGAAAAATTGTACATGAATTTAGAAGGGGTTAAGACAGGCCAGGGCTTAGTATATCATATCAGGCTTGTAAATGAATTTATACATGAAAATGAAATAAATAAGACAATTGTGAGATTAGATACTTTACCCTTGGCGTGTATTTTGCATGTTTTTCTGGAGAGCTCTGATAAATTGATGATCCTCGAGCTGAGCTGACCTCCAAAACTAGTATATAGATTTGGACATTGCTGCAGCCTGCATGTATAACCCTTCTATGCCTAACAAATATGTGTAATGATTGTAATTGATCAATGTAAACCCACCTGCACATTTCAAGAATTTAGAAAGTCAATATCTATAAAAACAGATCCATGTAAAATTATCCATTCTAACTATTAACTTAGGTTTTCCGTAGAAATTGAGGGCAATCTTAAAAGAAATGAATTAAGGATACTGCATTACTTGATAGCATTTACCTATGGGAGAGCAGAGCACACAGTGCTGCTGCTGCTCTTGAATGAAGGCAGAGGTTTCTATCTCTGATGGGCAGACAGAGCTGCTGCTGTTGAATGAAGGCATAGGTTTCTATCTCTGATGGTAATGTGGGGCATCAGTCGAAACACTAAAACCATTGATCCGATCCATCTAGAAAGCACGAAACTAAACAAAACCATAAGCATTACTTGATAGCATTTACATATCGCAGAGCAGAACAATCAAATCTTCTCTCATACGGCAGAGCAAAGAAGAAAGTAGTGCTGTTGTTGAATTAATGCATATGTTTCTATCTCTGATAGGAATATGGGGCATCAAATGAAACAACATCAAAGAAAGCACTAAACGAAAGAAAACCCTAAACATCAATATAAACGAAATGAAAAGACGGCCAATCGAAATTTCCATGGCCATGGAAAGAAGAGAAGTTGCAGAAATGCCAGAAATTGCAAAAGCGGAAATGGCAGGCTAGGTCAGGGCTGAGTATATCAGAAGCGGAAATGCCAGAAATCTGTAAATGAATTTATAAAGGGCCAGCCTAGGTAACAGCTTAGTATATCAGGTTTGTAAATGAATGAATACATGAAATTGAAAGAAATAAGCCAATGGTGAGACTAGATAACCTTACCCTTGGCGTGCATTTTGCAAGTTTTCCTAGATATTTTTGGACATTGCTGCAGCCTGGATCCTTTTCTGGCCAACAAATATGTGCAATGATTGTAACTGATCAATGTAGCCCCACCTGCACATTTCAAGAATTTAGACGTCATTATCTATCAAAAAATAATCCACATAAAATTATTCATTGTATATATTAACTGATGTTTTCCTATCCTAGAAATTGAAGGCAATCTTAAGTGAATTGAATTAAAAATACTACATTACTTGATACCATTTACATATGGCAGAGCAGAGCAATCAAATCTTCTCTCGTATGGCTGAGCAGAGAAAACAGTGCTGATGTTGAATGAATGCATAGGGAATATGGGGCATCAAACAAAACAATAAAACCATTGATCCGATCCAAATTTAAACGAAATGAAAAGACGGCCAATCCAAATTTCCATGGAAAGAGGAGAGGTTACGAAAATACTAGAAATTGCAGAAGCGTAAATGCCAAGCCAATGGCCATGGAAAGAGGAGAAGTTGCGGAAATGGTAGAAATTGAAGGCAATCTCAAGTGAATTGAATTAAAAATCGTCTCTCGTTTGCATTGTGAGAAGAGCCAACAATGCTGCTGCAGAATGCTTGACGCTCTTGGTGTAGTAGATACTATGCGACAGAGAAGTTACGCTTAAAGTTCTCTCGAGTCCCAAAGCATGAAACAATTCAATTTAAGCTTTAACCGTAGATTATGTAATTCAATCCCAAAAAAACATAAACCTTAAAAAAGCTTAAAAAATACATAAATTTTAAAGCAAGTAAAGCTTAAAGCTTAAAGGAAAACACAATTCAGGAAAAAACATAAAGCTAAAAAAGAAAACGGTATACAGAAAAATGAAAACAAACTTATAAAAATCTATACATTATATATATTTGTCAAAATATTTAGTGTTAAATTGTAACTCTTTTTTTAAGTGAGGTCTATATAAATATTTTAGAATCTTTATTGAAATATTGAAATAAATATTATATATTTTGTTTTAATTTATTGAAATTTAGATTATACATTTTGTTAAAATACACCTTGTCAAATTGTGTTTTTTCCAGTGTAAAAAGAAACATTGTAGAATTTCTTTATATAAATGGTGTCCATTGGCCAAAACAAAAGAAGATATAAAAGCAATTACTATGTTTATAAAAATCATAGCCAGGAAAAATGTATTTCATTGTTTCTATAAGCTATGCTAAAGATAAATGGTTAGCATTGTAATTTTGTTCATTTTTGTCCACATATTTTGACATGAGTGTGATTATCATTATACATCATTTCTATTATTATTAGCTACACTTCTATTACTTACATTTGTAAATGTGGTTTGTTGTTGTCATTAGCAATCATGGACTATTTATTGGCATTATCTATGTGTGAATGTCATCATCCTAGCCTAAATTTGTCATTAATTCCATGCTAAATGTCCATGTGCACGATTTTGTCTTTAACTACATCCACACCACATCCCTATGTGCATGAAGTCATCATAACATCTCTATTGTTCTTAAGGATGCATGAGATTTGGAAGAAATTAGATCAACCTCTCAAAAGAGTTTAATAACCAAAAGATATATTGTTTATAAATTAAGATCCTTGAGCTCCTTTTATATCTAAGATAGTAGTATAAGTTCATTGAAATTGTTGGTGCTCTATAATTACTTGAAAAATGCACCAGTAGCAACGTTCTAGTTTTAAATATGGTTGTAGTTTTGTATGTAGCTTCACCACTCCTCCAATACAGAGTGTGGTACTAGTCTCCACTACTGAGCAGAGTCTATCTTTATTAGGAAACTCCATGCTTTCTCCAAGGGTGAATCTCCATGAAAGTCTCCACCATTAGAGCTCACCATCATGCAAAGAAGAAACCATTCACCCAAACACATTTAACCATTCAACTGAATGTCTTCATGCATTCAACAATTGAGATGTGAGTAATACATGAAGGAAAATCGTGGAGCAACCAAACCATTGCAATATGCAACAACATGTAATAGCTCATTGTATGCAATATGATGGAGTATGGATGTTCAGCTACAAACGAGAGAATTCAAATTATCGTGAAGAGAGACAAAATTTGTTCACAAATTCGAACATGAGACTACTCTAAGAAATATGAGCATGTGAATCCCTAGAAAAACACTCCAAAGAACAAAAAGATAGAAAGTGGAGAACGCAACTTGGTCCTCATGTATTAGTGATTTGAATGGTAGTCTGTGCCTAGATGTTTGGATTATGCCCATGTCACGAGAATGTCGAGTGTATGTCGAGTACAAGAAGGGTAGGGAACTCCATACTAAAAGCATAGAATATGGTAGGTGAAAGTGTAGGCCATAAAGAAAACCATATGTGCATGTAGGATAGAGGAGAGTGCATTCAATTAGCAGGAAATATGTAGAGGATATGGAAGGTAATGGTAGAAATGCAGTACAAATGATATGAAAGAACCTTAAATCTCAAAATAGCATAAGAATATGGATAGTATGCAAGTCACACACCATAATATTTACAATCGCACTGTTGGGATTCCCAATATGGAACACAATCAAATTGAATAACATACACAAATGCACAATAGATAGATATGTGTTTATGCATATTTCTCATCAACACATGTACATATATATACAATGTATGTGACCCTTGGTTTAATATTCCAAGGTGTCTCTTGGATTGTTCCATATTCTTCTTCATATTCACCTCTCGTGAATAGTAATACTATAGATTATACAAAGACAATTAACCCTAACGTATTAATGTTTCCAACACCAATGATGCCAATAAACTCTAAGGTATGAGCACAAACCAATAATGTGAAAAATGATTTGAATTTGAGGACTTGGGAAGAGTGGAGTTCATTTAATTAGAACCCAATGTTTGTTTAGTCTTTATGTATTTGAGGCGGTTCCGAGTGAGGATAAATACAATCAAGTTACACTAGCTTCTTGGTAAATCCTTATATAGTCACTTCCTGGTCATATGGATGATGTGAGATGGAAAATGGTTCTAATTTTTCCAATTATGATGTATAATGGTGACAAAATTTATCACAAGGTTAGTGAGAAAATTTTGGTTGCCAACACTCTCTCTTGTCTCAAGGTATTTTCTATTATGCTTAGACAATATGTACCTATTCAACCATCACAAACATGAAAATATCTTCAACTATCCCACATAACACAAGGAAGACCTACCCTTTCTGCTCAACATCCCCTCATAGAACCTTTCCTTTACAGTGCTTTTCAGTGTGTAGAAAGATTCCAACCTACTATATGCATCTAAAGAGTAGCTTATACAATTAATACCTAGATTCTCAAGAATCAAAAGAGAAAAAAGTGTTTAGTGGGTGGAGGTTTACTAATGTGCTCATTCTATATGCTAACCCACAACCATCATTCTTCACTTTAATGTCTACAATTTCCTCTTCATAGTGTGGATTGTAATTGATGTCTTAAACTATCTTAATTATTAAATGGAGAGAACACCATATTATGTAGAACAAATTCTACATGAGAGTGAATGACAACTAACATTATTTTTTACCATAGAGTGAAGGACTCCTACAATTGGCATAAGAAGTATATTGAGCCCATGCTTCCTCGACTACATGAGAAGACTTTCCCACGAACCTATCACATGCATTCGACAATTAGTTTTAATAATTAAAAGGTTATAATTGGATTACTTAATGAACATGGTCGAAAATATATGATTAATAAGGTGGGAACTTGGAAAAAGTTAATCCACTTTCCCATAGGCCCCCGTTCCTCTTCCCCTCTAGTGAAATCATAGGCCCCCTACTGCTCTATACACAACCATCTTAAATATCATTATATTTTTTACCAACATAGTATTTACATAGATTTAAGTCTTCATTCTAAGCCTAACACATGGCCCATATATAGATATTTACATCATACATACCTAGCAATTCACTAGTCGGGCCTTTCCCTTGAGTTCCTCACTACGAATATCTAGTAGAATATTTCCATCATTTACACAATCTATATTAGACATGAAAAAGGTAAAAATAAGGGTATTACATTTCTCCATGATAGGGGGACCGAAACTGAAAACCAAATCACTATCCTTTCTTGAATCAAATTCCATAAAAAAAAAATCATAATTGGAAGAGTGGATATAAGGATTTACATTATGTATAAGATTCCAAATGTCAAAAAAACACTCATGGATGTATATAGGCTTTGTTAATAAACTATTTAATCTACAAATCAAACTATTTCACTAATAATATGTGTGATTCATCTCAATTTTTCATTCCTTCTTGTGAAAACTAGGGTTTAAACTACTTGCTCCATAAAAATCCCTTTAGAAAAAAAAGGAGAGGACCCATTTCTTGAGTCTACCCACTATTTGAAATATTTGAAATATGAATTAAGCATAGCTCCTATGCACAACAAAGTCTAATCTAGGTTGGAGGTGGAATCAACTAGGGAAGAAAGGTTGAGATTTTGAAGAACAAAGAATGGAAGGGGTTACCAAACTCAAGCCAAGTGAGTGAGGTCAATGAAAGTTAACCTTGACAAAACAAATTCCATTTACACAAAAAAATGATACTTATAAATTGAGATAATACTATTAATCGTAATAAAAGAAATAACAATGGCCATTCCAATGATTTTCACTATACTATACTTGTGAAATAACTCAAGCTCACCTTTTTAAATTCTCAATGTATTATTAAAATTCAATTATAATTTTATCATTTAATAATTATATAATTTCCTTTTTCAACTTTTTAAATTTTAAATTTTGTTATTTAAATTATCTTAAAAATTGGTAAGAATTATAATTTATCATCTTTCAATACAAATATATTCTATACTTTTCTTATAATAAAAAGGACAATTTTTATATCCCTTACATTGTCAAAATATGTAATAATATTAATATTAAATTTGATTACATATTATCATTCACCATACTCCAATGTACATTGTGTATGAATTTTTCTTTCTTTCTATTTATTATTGTTTTTATATATGAATCATATCAATAATGATTTAAAACTTTTACATCTATAAAGTTTAAGTATTTAATAATATGTTTTTTTTTAAGAAGAAAGTTAAATAAGATATGCTTTTAATTTTAACTTTAATCATTGGTTATTATACTCTTTGTAAAAAGCAAAATTTGGAATCAATAAAATCATTATTTTAATGTAAAAAAAATAATCAACCCTTTTAAAATAAGTGTCATACAACTGCATTATACAATGTTAATCTATCATTTTAATATGGAAAACATTCACAAACATTAACCTATCATTTTAATTTGGAAAACATTCACAAACATTAACCTGTCATTTTAATTTGGAAAACATTCACAAATATCTTTTGAAAATAATCAAATGTATTATAAGACTCTCAAAGTGAAAAAATATATTTAATATTCTAAATAAAAATATAATGCATACATTTTTATTATTTCTTTATATAGGATTTGTAAGATTGAGTATTGAAGTCAAAGGTTTCATTCTCTAACAATGCAATTTGTATAATTACATAAATATTTTAAGATTAATCATGGTAAAAAGGTTTAATGTAATATAGAGGTAGGCCATAGAGTAAGATCTCCATTTGAGATTCAAGTTACTTAAATATCTTATAATATTATGTTGTTAATTCCTAAAATGTCAACATATTTATGTCATTCTTAAGAAATTAGGTATTTTAATTAATGAATATTTAATTAGTAAAACGTTTTATATTAGAGTAAACATTGCATTATAATTTTTGTTTTTGTTTTTTCATTATGATTGAGAGAACATTATGAGAGTATCTCATATTTTTAATTTTCATATTAATATTTTTCATGGTAGTAAAGCATCTATTTGTATGATGTTAATTTTGGACAATATAAAATAACTTCCTTGATAATCATGTGAATTGCATCTTAGATTATATAATTAAAATGAGAAGTTGTTTATCCACCTCACTCAAGTTCAAATCTTGTTTGTTAAATGTTTTCCCTTGTTTGTGCCTTAATTGAGGTTGACAATGTACCAATAATATCACTCTTGTAAGTGTTTAAAGGTGAGAAAATATATTTCCAACCATTACACAAATTATATTATCTTAACTGATTGTAGCCAATATTTCATCCCTTTTTCTCACAACGTTTCATTCAAAAAAATGGTACTTCATTATTTCTACCAACCATACCAAACTAGTACCCCATATTGGGTGGTCTTTAGAAAGAAGGATAATATGACGGCATGTGGAAGGTCCCAAGGAGAGGAATGGACCAATGACACATGCCCATCCTCATGCTAAAAGGATTGTCACCTTCCTTCTATTAATCAATTTAAAATCTCCTCGCTCGCTCTCAGCTCTAATGAAACATGATATCTATCAGTTATATAGTCATCCTTTTGATGGAATTATGGAAATAGCTCAACAATTTGGTGTAAAGTAAACTTGCAATTATGCTTTTCATAGGATTAAAACCATGAAATCGATCGATTAAATTCTAGGTACCAACATACATGAAACTAGTGCAATGAGTTTTTTCAAAATCAGTGATTTGAGAACCTAACTTTGACACTAGGAGGGTATATGGGTACCATATCTATGGTTTTTGTGTTGATTTTTGTAGAATCATATAGGTACGTCCACATGAAAAATGTTTGACATGTGAAAGGTGTCATTCAATGACTCTTAGACATAGGACATACAATTTAGTAAAGTGAACTATTAAAGTGAATGTAGTTTTGTAATTAATTTATGTAAATGATCTAGAGGGCCCATGGTATTTGGTATCCCATGTAATTGGACCAAGGTATTTTCATATTATAATGTTATAAAAGGAAATATAGGTGATAAGAGGTGACGCACAATACACACACAGAGTGAGTGATATCTCATTGAGTCATTAGAGAAGGAATTCCAACCAAGTGTGCAGCTGCAAGGGTAGGGTTAGAGTAAACTAGCACAGGGAAAATGAAGGTTAGAAACTAGCAAGATCAAAGGAATGATCTTGCGGTTTGAAAGAGATCATTTTGTCATTATGTTTTACTTAATGGGCCATTATCCCAAGAATAGAGCCTCAGGTTTTAGAGATAATAAAATCAATTTTTTGTTGTTTTTTTCCCATCTAGTGTTTTACACGATAAATATATGTCAAATTTGTCTATTATTCATATGTTTTATTGTCAAATAATTAGTTAGGATCTCGGTGTTTTTACAGTTAATAATTTTTGTAAATTATTTGTGACTAAAAATCAAGTTTGTGACTCGAAATTGGGTTTTCCCATTGACAAAAAGTGTTGGTTCCCCTTGACGCCTTTTGCTAGCATACAATCCTAGTGTAAAATATCTTAAAATGGAAAAAATAAGATATTTTGACAACCTTCTAGATGAAATATCTTATGGAGGATTATCCCAATCGATTGGAGTAGGTGGGATTCATATACCTAACCTCTAGGGATGATCCCTCATCTTCCTCATAAATAATATCGACCCATTTGTTCCCTCTTTTTCCTTTATATGCAAGCTTATATGCATGGATGATAAGGGGGAAGAGGATTCAGAAAGTACCTTTATGCTGTTCGAATCATTTCTGGTGTAGGAGGAAAAGAGTATGGTCTTGTGAGTGAGAGTTTTGAGAGATTGTAGAGTTTGTGAAAGTGAGGGAATACAGATTGTGAGGACAAGGATTCAACACAAAGGCCTTGATTACCGTTTTCCCTATATTTATTAAAAAAAAGTATGTTTCCCTTTCCCATGAATAATTTGTCTTTTATGTGAGTTGTTCATTGCTTTTCTCCTTGATCATTATCATAGAGTGTTATGTTATCTTGTTTCTTTCACTTTTGTATCTTATTCTTTACATTCTTTTGCAGGTACAAGTGATCGTGAAAAAATTCAAATGACAAGGATCACCTTCATTGTGAGGTAATAAATCTTTATATTCAAGTGATTTGACAATCTAGGGATATGATAAACCACTAGTACAAGTGATCAAATTTTCCACGGAAAAATGTGGATATTGCCACGTCTAAGTGTTTTTTTTCCGCGGAAACAATTCTGTCGCAAGAGAGACGACCCCTAATTTGTGTTGCAAGAGAGACAATGTTCTATATTTCGTTAGATGTCTAAGCTGTCTCTATATCCACTCCTGGTCGTCTCTGTATCCATGCCTGGCCGTCGTTGTATCCACGCTCTGGCTGTCACTGTATCGATGCCTGGCCGTCGCTGTATCCATGCTCTGGCGGTCGCTATATCCACACCTGGCCGTCATTGTATCCACCCTCTACCCATCGCTATATCCACGCCTGACTGTCGCTGTATCCACACCTAGCCATCATTGTATCCACGCTTTGTAGAAGTTTTTTTTTTTTAAAATGCAAACCCCACGAATAGCAACGGGGATGCTATACCTGCGACAGGCAGACTAGGAAAACGATTCTTTATTTTTTTATAAAGAAATTAGACTGATAAGCTGGAGGCCACGTCTTTCTTTCATGATTGGGAAAGGTTTTAGAATTCCTCGCCATAGTCTTTACTAAACTAGTAATCTCTTCATATGGATCAGTTCCAACGCCAACAAAAAAATTGAGTAATATCCTTGATTTGTCATAACAACAATTATCTTCTTTCCAAAGAGATTTTGAGTTCATTGTTTTCATTTCCTTGCAAATTTGCTTTGGATTATCCTTCCAATAGTGGAAAGAAAACAATATAGATTTTTGTTTTTCCAACACTATCACCTACACCGGTTCTTAGAGGTTAAGCGACGGCAGTGAATTTAAAAAAAAAAAAAAAACCTCAAAAATACGTATCTTCTCTTCCATGTGCCAGTTTAACTCAACCCGAATCCAAAACTAGGTCAAATCTAACCAAAACAAGGCAGCATTGGCTTACTACATCAGACTTAAGTCATAACTTGTGAAACTTGACAATCTATGCAAACATGACAAGCTATAACCAGGTCCACTCGCCGCATGCCTATGTAAACCAAGAACAGGGTTGATCCCAATGCTTGCAACGACAACTTTATTTTTAATCTCATTACAATTTAAACAAATTCAAGAGTACATACATATTATTATTTCCTTAACTGGGACAAACTTTGAAGGCATTCCTAGGTTTCATAGAAAATATACAGATGATTTCCCTATATAACACAAGAAAGACATCAACATATAGCACCCAACACTGAACAGTAGTGTTATCGAGACATCTCATGCCATTAGAATAATGTACATAGATAGTGTTACAGAGAGACCTTGCAACATCTAGCCAACACTGCCTTCAAGCTTCAAACTCATCAACTGATTTACTTCAGCTGCAAATTCTAGTGGGAGCTCATTAAATACAACCCTACAAAATCCATTAATAATCGCTACCACTGCCTTCTCTGGATCAATCCCCCTCTGTTGGAAATAGAATAAGTGATCTTCCCCAATTTTTGAGGTACTTGCTTCATGTTCAACACGGGCTGTTGGGTTCTTCACCTGAAAAAGTTTGTAAATATCAGAGACATAAGGGAAACAAATGCAAATCAATATTGTTACTAAATCCTTCTGAATGAATTATACAATAAAATTAAACACCATATACTTAAAACGTGTCATATGGTTGGTAGGAGAAACGCACCCAATCCCAGTTCAGAGTTCAAACTTACTGCAAAACTAGGTCAAATCTAACCAGAACAAGGCAGCATTGGCTTGCTACATCAGACTTAAGTCAAAACTTGTGAAACTTGACAATCTATGCAAACACGAAAAGCTGTAACTAGGTCCACTCACCCGCATGCCTATGTAAACCAAGAAATCTCCAATCTTACCCATTTTTTGCACATCTTGCAGTAAAATTTTAGACCTTCATGTAGCATCAATGGCACATATTTTGTGTTCATCTTCTAAGCATATTATCTATAGGTTAGGGAATAGAAATTGTACTCATTTTCTAACCAATATTCAAGCATATGGGCACAGATTTCCACCAGAGATTTTTCATAATACAATTTTCTATATATTGTGCTCAGTTTCTACGCAAATTTTTTATACCTTGGGCACAGATTTTCACCAATATTGCAGATACATTGTTTATAATGCAATTATGTTCTACCATACACCTATATAGTGCTCATTTTTTGAGTAAACTTTCTGGCACCACTGAACCAGGAAAGAGACAAAGATCAATAAAGTCCATGATGGAAGCAGTCACACTAGAGGAAGTTGAACCTAGAGTACTTGTCTGAGTATGGGCATGCACATTATAGCGGTAGCTTTAGAGTCCATTAGAGTGTCAAGTCAAGCTGTGCCATGGTAGGGGTAACTTTAGAGTCCATTAGTGTGACAAGTTCAGCTGTGCAAATTACTTAGGTGCAAGTGCAACAAGAAGTCAAGTGCATCTAATGGCGTGGCATACTACAGTGGGGTGGATAGACTACTCAGCTTATGGATTTATGTCAAGGTTTTTCTTTGTAATGGCACATGATGCTTCCTAGTTTTATATTGGACAAGTGCCATCTCACTCTCAGTTGGTTCAGAGTCAAAATTTTGCACAGGGAAGAACACCAAACTGCTAAGAGATCTCTAATGCCTAAGGGAAGAACACCAAGCTAGCAATCAATTGAGGTCAAGCATCTACTAAGCAGGCTATCTGGACTGCAAGTCCATCACAGACAATTTCTCATCATCCATGTGCCCATCCATCTCATACCATCGAGGTGCTAAATACATACCTTGTACCCCAAATCTCATTCAACAGTCCACACGCGGTGAAAACTCTTTCAAAGTAACCTGGAAAAATAACAACATTATAAATGATTGTCTAATAGATTATGTTACAAATTTACAATGCAACTGAGGTCTGAGACTAACTTTCAAGAACATTGCAATATCTCATTTTGAATTTAAATGGTAGTTTCAGTTTTATATTTGCTTCTAACTTTATATGGATTGTTATTATGTAGTATAAAATTTTGGTTTTAACTCAAATGTGCAAAATCATGACATCCTTTATAAGGAGGAAGAGTAGATTCTGAAAAGATCTTGGTATGTGTATTCTGAATAAGCTTCATTGGTACTGTTGTATTCTACAGTTAGCTTTTTTGGTAACATACACAGGGGATGCATTGAGTGCGATATATCATTATTGTCACAGCCTTGCTGTTGATGCACCCTTTATAACAGCCCAGGAAAACATTATTTTGTTGCTAGAGAAGGTAGGGATGAAATCTTTGGTTGTTACTGTCATAATGTTCTTATATGCAACAACAATGTATATGAACAAAGTCTATGATATTTAAATGGTTTAGCAAGGTCTACAACAAATATGGACTTACCAATTTTATCTTCTTTGTTATTACCGTGCATTATTATCTATCTGTCTATGCATTGGTGATGTCAAAAAGGCTAAGTTTTATTCATTATATTTAAACTACATTTACCAAGGTCATCACATGTTTTCTCAAATGAATGTTTGAGGATATCTAAGTGCCAGATACGTAAATTATCAGAAAAATGAAAAACATTACAAGCGATAGGAAGTCAAATAAAAAAACATTGAGGAAATTGACTATTGGGAGTTAGAGATTCAGAATACTGCTACAAAGATTCAAGCTATAAAAGCAATCATTTGTTTTTAATTCCATTTCAATATAATAATTTGTTATAAATTCTTGACTTGTGCTTCATATTTATCACTTGTGAATCATAACCATCAGTAATTCATGGAAAAGTATCTAATTTGTAATTTTGTACAGAAAATGTCTTAGACAAATTTCTGTAACCAGGCATGTAATGAGAAGTGGAACTGACCTTGACCAGGAGAACTTTTACAGAGCATAGGAAAAAAACAAAATTTGAAAAATGAACTAGTTTAATGCAATCTTCTAAAAGAAAAAGAGAGTTTCCATGGAGATAAAAAAACTAAAGGTGGTAGAAATCAAGAATAGCTTAAAGTCTTGTGAGATAAAAAATTCAAGGTGACCTGGATGACTTGCATTTTATTCATTTCAGTATTTCCTTACCTATTCTTGGTAATTTGTTTCAGACATTTCTTTGACCTTCCCTTTAGACTACCTTTTACAATTTCCTCTGCAGTGGCCTTAGACTAATCATTGCAATGAACAACCACATTATGTTGGACTGAAGGTTCTATTTAAATGGAATTTTTGCTATTGATTACCCACCCTTTTTGAACTCCCCTTTGGGATCCCATTTCCTTCTTTTCCTGTGGAGCTTTCTAACTCCCCTTGTATTGAAGTAGATCTCTTCTAAAACTAAGTATTTAAGGCTTGTTATTACTTGAAACTGGAGGGTTCCAAGCTAACTAGAAACGATGCACTATCACCACGTATTATTTCCCCGTTAACCACAGGGAGAATACCTAGGTGACTTTAGGAGTCAATTAACAAAGAAAACAAGGATCGTTAACACTTAGATCAAAATAAAACTCTGCTGTCCTGAATAATGTCGCTAATAAATATGAAAAACAGCAAGCAGAAAATGATCTCATAACTGGAAAATGCACTCATAAGTATTTAAGTCTTAATAGGACATGGTAGGTCAAATTAAATCCCCACTCCACAATTGTTCTAAGAATGGCAAGGAAAACAATGGATTTCCATGTAACCACTGCTCGTGTATGGTTGAAAATTCTGCCCTCAATTCACTTGATTTGAAATTACTTGAAAGCAATGATTTCATAACCTGGCTAGCATCAAATGCTGCCTTGACTATTGATTTTGGTATCCCAGCAAGCAAGGCTACTTGCAGACCATAGATTTCAGGAGAGGCACCAGACCTTAGCTTGTACAAAAAGATAAGTTTCCTCTCAGTTTCTAAGAAATCTGAACTACAACTGTTGTCAATATTGGCTGCTTTCTTAGAAAGGATATTAAAATCCCCTCTGTTATGTACAATGGTGGGATTCACCTCGAATGAGCATGCCATGTGCTTCATACTAACACAAGGGTGGGAAGCAAATTCCTTAGTTAAAGGATTATAATGTGTTGCAAAGAGCAACCTACAGTCCTTTGTTTCAACCAAATGTCAAAAAACCTGGGATGCATGAAAATCAATCCAATACATCAAAGTTTCATCAAATTTCTTCTTACTATCCTTAATCTCACTGTAAGTATGAGGCCAGCAGAGACTATAAATTTTAAAGCATCCATACTATCATGAAACAACATGAGAATACAAACCGCGTTAATGATCAAATAGATGTATTTAAGTTTTGTCTAAAGACAACTTACTGCATAAGCAATGGCATATCCATCAAATGTATATGTTCCTTGACCAAGTTCATCCAGCACTACAAGAGAGTCTTCTGTCGCATATCACAAGACTGAAGCGACCTCCATGCATTCAATAAGAAATGTACCTGCCAAATAGAAAGTTAAATGCATTTTTCCAAAGATGTCTTTGATATTTATTCAATATTTTTTGTTCCTCGCAATATCAATGGAAATGATCCATTCAATCTCAATAATTGCATATTAATAATTATTTTCATTAATTATGATTTCAGAATATCAATCCCATCCAGTAAAACGTTTGCAATAGACTCACTTTCCCCAGACATTATATGGTCACTTGCACCAATACGAGTAAAAATAACATCTGCGGGTGACAGAGCACACGATTCACAAGGTACATAAAATCCAAGCTTCAAATCCAAACAAGAATGGTGAACAAAAGTCAGAAACACTACCTTGACCATTTTTTTTGAAATGCCATAGCTATTGATTTTTCAAAGAAGCTAACCTGAGCCATTATCACTGTTAAACAGGTGGCATGGAATAGTGTTGATTTCCCTCCCATATTTGGTCCGGTTAAAAGCATCGCACGAGGACAATCATGCTCTCCATTTTTCCCAAGGTCAATGTCATTAGGAACCGCCACACCTCCCTGGCCTCCCACAGCATAAGGATGCCATAAACCTTTAATGCTAAGAATAGAACCTTCAATTCTACCTCCCAAGCTATTATTTTTCAACCCAGTAGAGGCAAAGAATGGTCTGCAGGTAGACCCTTCTGATAAGTTTGCTGAAATAGTAAAGCCTAGTATCACATCAATAAAACCTATGGTATCAACAATATGTGACCAATATGCTTCCTGCTGACAAAACAGGCTCACAATTGAATTCAATTTTTCAACCTCATCCAGACACAGATCATTATCCTGGCAAGTTAAACACTAAATATATTAGCAGATACAAACGATGTGTATTAAGATGATACAAAACAGGCATGGAAATAAGTGACAGGCATGGTATTCATATTATCCTCTCATAACATCAGCAATATTAATTACAAATAAACTCCAGATTCTTATAACTTTCATCCTGCGGAAGTTCAGGAACATAAAGTATCAATAATTCATCTGACAGTCGTCAAAATACCAGTCAGAAAATTAACAGAATGTGACTCAAAGGAAGAGTTACTCATGAATATACAGTCAATTCTTAAGGAACTCTTACAAATTAAGTAGAAATGCTAATCAACTTCCTTAAAACTGGGATAACCACGTTACTGACGCAATGACATACACAACTTACAGACAAAAATATGAAGCTATGGCAAAGAAATTGCTGAATTAAAAGGAAAAAGTTTAACTTTAAAATTTTTGGAATACTTTTGACAATAACATTTAGCAAACCCTTTGAACAACCATTAAAAACTTCTAAAATAAAAAAAAAACAGAAATTAAAGTATTGTCACATCCCGCTTGAGAGAGAAAGGAGAAATAACATGCAAAGAAAGGAATGGCTTTAGACTCCAAAAAGGTGTCTGTCTGCTAAAAGCCAAAGATTACTTACTCGTAAGGAAGAGTATGGACTTAAATCCTTTAAACAGTCCAGATTTTGGTGCGAATCCTCAGTCCCCAGGTTCATATATCTAACATCTTTGTTATAGGATGCAGGGTATATGCTACATTAAAACTACTTGGTTGCTGGAATGCTGAGAATAAGCATCTTGATCTGCCACTCCATCAAAGCAGTCTTAACATATCTGGAAGCCCCACTCTTCCTTCAAGGTCAGAGTGCTGGGTAGGTTGGTGCTTTATAACAACCAAGCAGTAGCCTAGGCTTCAATTGATGTCATATTTAGCCTCTTACTATAGTTTTTCATTTAGTGCTTTTGTTATTGGAATTAACAACAAAGCATGTGGCCAAAAATGTCATGAAGTGTTCTCTAAGGGGTCACAGCTAGTTAGCAAACAGTTTCCCACAACCATTGTGTGTCATGTAAAAAATGTATCTCACCTCCAGCATTTTTATTAGAAAATGCAATTTTATGGGCCTGAGACCAGTTCCATGCATGTCTACGGTATATGAACAATCTGGAAGCTTCAAATATTCTACGATTTCAATGTGTTCCTTCATGTTCATATTTAGAGGCTCCACAACAGAATCTTCCTGACTGACAGCATCAACATTTGAGGGGATTCTACTATCAGACATTCTACTTGAAACATGCTTTTGATCACCTTTTTGAATAGCCTCTCTGCTCATCGATTCTGAATATCTATATGCAGCATAAACATACATACACACACACATTTTTTTATTATTAAATCCTAGACCTGCTGAATCTTGGAAAAACCAAAACAAAAAGGTAAATAATGGCATTCAACATATAAAGATTTGTTAACAAACCTCTGATCCATGGGTGTCAAACATTCCACTTCATGTGGCTCAAATACTGCAATTGTGTGCTCCCCAGATGCAACAACATACAGGATCTGCAGAGAAGGTAATATAACTGGTAGAAGCTGCACTTCGCTGCCACAGAACAGCATCACAAAAATTGAAGGATTCTATTTTTGTTTGACCTTTTAAAAATGTAAGTCAAACATAATCAAAAGTTACATGCATATTGCAGAGTTGAACAAAGAACATGCTAATGAGAATCCTAATCAGAAAGTGAGATTTACCTTTCAATTTTACCAAGCTGGTTTTGTTGTCCATCTCCCCAACCATAGATAATTCCTCCCTCTATTATTACAATGGAGTGTCTAGAACCTGTAGAAGCTTGAATGACCCATGCACCCTCAAGAGAATATACTTGTGTTGGAATGAGTTCATCCTAAGTAGTACCAAGTCCAGTTTGACCCCAGTGACCTTGCCCCCACTGTTACAAATTACTTGAAAAGAATAACTAAGGATGAACAATTGAAAAATATACTATTATAAGAGCAGTTAAAAACCACTTGGGACCAGTTTAGTTTAAGGGGGTAAGACTTGTTATTTCAACTCAATAAACGGATTAAAAATAATAAATGCCATTAAATAATAAACTTCAAACATTGATAGTTCTTGGTACTAGCCACTTTATCATACATATATACTTCACGAAATGAGAAATTCAGTGCTACCAATTATTCTTCTGACAAATACTTACAGAAAAAAGCTTTCCTTCACTATTGACAACCATTGTATGGTTACCCCCATAGATAACTTGCACAATCATCTGATCTGCAACTGCTTTCACTTGTACTAGTTTGAATTCATTTTGCACAGAACCATGTCCTAGTTGTCCATATTTACCTCTTCCCCAAGTGAACACCTATGACCATAGCGCCATACTAATCAAATCCAGGCCCCATGAAGAGGTTTACAAGGAACATAATGCAGTTATGGAGATGAAAGAAAATAAGCAGCAGGATTTTCCTTCTCCAGTTAAGAAACTCACTGAATGTGAAAGCATAGTTGGAAAAGGGGCATCTCAGTCTCAGACAACAGGGGGAATAGAGAAGGATGTCAGCCCAGCAGCTGTAGGAGAAAGCATTTCAAACATGAAATGCTTACCTAAGTTACCTTTTGATATATATGTTCCTAGATGCAAGAGAAAAAAGGCACACTCAAGATCATCTTCTCTTCAAAGAGTTGAAGCTTTGCATGCTTCGCCTGTAGAAGAGAAAAACAATCCATCGCTGCAGGACTACAATGTTAATGAACTGAAAATGGAAAGCAAAACAAGCCCCTCTAGAGATGGAATTCGGGATAGTGTTTAAGGCTTGAGCATTCTGCTGACTTGTTTAAGGGAAAAAGTAGTTGCATACCACTCAAATGCAAACTGCTTCTGTTATGGGTCCTGTACTTTTTCCATGATCCAAAATCTTACATGTATTATTATTTGGATGAAAGGTTCAGATCAAGAAATCTACAACTATTCTCCAAAGGCTTCTTGTTGCTGTTTGCATCTGGAGTTATTGGATTTGGGAACCTGCATATTGAAAAGGTTTGTTTTAAACTTCTACTGTGAGCACAACTTGTATGCTGCTACCAGATACTGGAGGATATAGATGAGATCATTTGATACGTTATTGCTAATTTTCAAGAGGGTTGAGGGCTATTTAATCAGAATCTTAGAAAACCTCACCATGTCTAATCCATTTGCAGAATTTATTTCTGTGAAGTGAGCCATTATGAGGTGTGCTTTTCACTAGTCAAGAAATGTATGACTATACCATATCTAATTTAACAGTTATTCTTATTTGCAACCTGTTCTCACCAGGGTTGCAGGGCATTCATAATCGATATAACCTGCAATAGAAACATACAAGTTACAACAGATTACAGAACAACCAAATGACTTACTTGATGTTAAAGAGACAAAAAGGATTCAAAACATCAAAATAAGATCAGGCTACTCAGAAGTACTCATCACATCCAAGTTCCTCATAACAAAGGGCATCCAGTATGCTAGTGAAGACGTCAATAAAGCATTCTCACTACCCGTTTTGCAGTGTACTACTCTATGCTTTCATAAAATATAATGATCCTCAATCATACTCACAACAAATATCTATGGTTAGCAAATGACACAAGGTTTCACACCAATATGGGAACGAAACAGGAGGAATCAAATTGGAGGTTTCTACTTTCTCTCTGGTTCAATTCTACTCAATAATTTTAGAAGCTTTAACGAAGGACAGCTTTTAGGAGTTCAGAGAGACCACTATAAAACTGCAAAATTGCTCAGTCCACATGTCCCACAAAAAGCTGCATTTGACATTATTGGAAATATAATTAAAAGAACCACAAACGTATTGATGAAATCCTTCAATGCAACCAGCAGGAATTCCATCCCACTCCTATCTGAGCCTAAGCTCTGACAAAATAGTCTAAGATCCCGTTTCGGTCTTCCGAGGATGATGTATTTCATTTCACTATCCAAACATCATGGATTAAGGCCTCACTGATTTGAATACCTAATCCTGTGATCTCTAAGCTTTCACACCTAACGTGCCACATCCAACTGCCCCACATCCAACTGCTTTAAAACTGTATCTGCCCTCAAACCCCACATTTAGCCTAAGTCGCTGAAAATAGCAATGCAGAAGGATAGATCAAAACCATGAAACTACAAACTTATGAAATTCTGAAATATGCCTCACACTACCTGCTGTTCAATCAGATCTAATGCAAATACCAACCCCAAATCACCCACAGTACTAAGGATCTAGGTATACACCAAATGCCCATTGTAGGAGTATACAGCAGAGAGACAAAATGGTTGAATAAAATGAAAAACACCCACCACAAATTACACAAATGGGCTTCATAAAAACCTGTAAGTGCCCCAGCCCCAGCCAAAGTACTCCAAATCCAGATTCCCCATACACAACAGTCTGTGATAAGGGGGCATCAAGTCAAATAAAAAATGAAATGGGTTCAGATGAACTTACTGCTCTGAAATCCACCATAGAGTCCAAGCAAGAATGCCAATGGAACGGGCATGGATAGCAGCACTAAACCCACAACTACAACTCCAAATTTCCTCCATCCCTTCTTCATAGACATTATTTCCTTATGAAAACACTAATCACTGGGTGCTATTTGCCCTCCTTGCCTGCACCATCAGATCTAGAGGTTTAATGCCCACAAACTCATGAGTGGGTGAATAGAAATTTATCACAGGTAGTGGTACACGCAAATCAGCAAAAGACATTCTATCCTGGAAATTGCAATTCGCTCGGAATCTAGTACTGTGGTTAATTTGAGCAAACTGTGCATACAATATCAATATGTGTGGGGAAAGCTATGGATCTATACGACCCCTGGCTCTGCAGTGAGTTGATCTGTGAGATCTGTGTTTCCATTAGGAAGGCCAAACGGACATCCTTCTCATGGTATTATGCTAAAAGGTGAATCCTTGGCGGGTATGGCATTTTTAGGTTCCGCGCCCTATGTGACTTTTGGTTCCGCGCCCTATGTGACTTTTGACTTGTGATGAGTTATGTAATGGAATATCCACAATACTTTACATATCAAACAACCCTAAGTTAACGATATTTGATTACTCCTCCCAAAGAGCCTCCTCTTATGGTATGGATACGAGGTTCACTCTCCTCCACCCTTTTGGAACTCTTATGACAACTTAGATGTTGATAATTCTCAAAGGAAACCAAATGTTTTCACTCTGAATTATTTTTTACACACCTCTTAAAGATCTTATTGCCTTCAAATATGTTTAACTCCCTTTGTGGATTCATAAATGGTTTAGAAGATGCTAACATGGAATCCATCACCATACCAATCTCAATCAAGGTGGTGACCTAGAATATTAGGGGTCGATTAGACCCTTATGGAAAATATATAGTTAGAAGAATAAGAACCATGTTTCATGCTTTGGACATTTGTTACTACAATTTTCTGACGAGCATGTCCTTACCCATTATGGGAGTATTACAATGAATGTAATTGGATTACAACACTCTAAAAGGATCCGTTTTATAAAGAAGCGACATATGGGGGGTTATCTATTCTACTATATTCACCTAATATGTTCAATACTTGGACCCAACTGCATGAAATTATTTTATTGCATGAGTGAGATGGCCCACAAGGAGAAAAACATGTTTGTAAGGGATTTGAACCTCGGTAGAATGTATTGAACACCTCCTCTTTACTAAATAGATTTGGACATTTTTTTTTTATATGAAGTTAAGATATTTTAATTTTCTTCCTAATAATTCACTGAGCTACATTTGGTTGAATGTGTTTCATTTCAAACCATGAGAATTGTACAACTAGGGTTGTGACCCTTATCTTGACATTAATGGCTACTTATGTTTCAAATTGGAGTGTTAGCCCTTTCCAACTTCTAGTTTTGATCTTGATAAACTTAGACGACAACATTTAAACCTAGCCAATAGGTCAACTTGACCGTTGTAAAAAGCCAACAAAAGATGGTGCCGTCGCTATAGCGACGGTCAGGCGTGGATACAGCGACGTCGAAAGCTTTAGGCATGGATACAGTGACGGAAACATTACCCTTTAATTATTTGAAACCATGGTTTTGTAAAAGTGCCAAAACCGAGAACACATGGAGGAAAAGGTCAGGTGTCACTAAATGCTTTTCAAATGTTTTTAAAGAGGGTTATGACAACCGTGTGAACTTCATCTATTGGATTGACCTTTGGGCTTTGTGAAAAGGCTCTTCCTTAAAGAACTTTAAACCTGTCAAAATGAATCCTATTCACTACGATGGTACCTTTCTCAAGCCCAACACCTTGGCGAAGGATTTAGGGTTTGCACTAGTTTATTGCATCGAGAGGCGCTCTACGACCCAGTATGAGGGAGACCTTGTAACGTTTGTTACTACAAAAATAATACAAAATAAAATTTTTAATTATCTACAAAAATAAATGTTGGCCACAAAACAACCTAACACGGGGATATGTTTTAATGTTCATACCTAAAAAAACAATAAAGAATTAAATATTTATTTATCCGTAAAAAAACACAATATGGGGCAGATGTTGTAATGTTCCTACCTAAACAAATAATAAAAAATAAAAAACTGAATTATCCGCAAAACAAATGTTCACCTTGCACATGGTTTTGCACATGGTTTTAAAACCATGTGTAAGGGATCCTAAATAACCTATGGTTTTATTGTGCATGGTTTAGGAGGGCCTTGCAAATGGTTTAAAACCATGTGCAAGGCCCTCTAAACGACCCATGGTTTTATTGTACATGGTTTAGGAGGGACTTGCAAATGGTTTTAATACCATGTGTCCTAAACAACCCATGGTTTTAGGAGGGCCTTGCACATGGTTTTAAAACCTTGTATGGGGGATATGTTGTAATGTTTGTTCCTAACAAAATAAAAATAATGAAAATTATTATATGTCGGCCATAAATTATATTAAATATTATTAATTAAAATATTATATGTCCACAATAAATAAAAAGATGTTTCTATTAGTTTGAATAAAATCAATGGCTATATATAGGACACACCAAAGCTGATAGAGGTTTTCACCTCCAATGGTTTGATCCCTCTCCGCACTTGATAGAGCCTAGGATTTGGATCTATGCTAGCAAGATCTTGTTTTGATGTTTTTGGGTCTCGGCCTTATGAGTTTGTGCAAAATATGGTGCATTTGAGAGTGGTAACATCCTTAAAAACTTTATCACTTTAGTTCTTGAGTAAGAGGTTCAATAAAAACACCCATGACTTGGGTTCAAGACTCCACTTGTAACAAGCGACCCAAGTCATTTCAGAAACCTCTCGGCTTCTTTATTTACTCGTAAGACTTCTCAAGTGCTTCGTACATTTTTCTTTACGGTTAAATAATTATATTTGAACTTTATTTTTTTGAATCCCACTTAACTAATATTTGTTTTGACACGTAACCACAGGGTATCACGCTTAACTAATGTTGTGGTCTAACTTTTAACTGTAGGGATTTAGGTTTGGTATACTCGTAAGAGGTAAACAATTTGAACATGTAAACGCGTAAGTTTACAGTCATCCTAGATCATACCCCATGAGTGTACAAGGAAATATACCCAAATGAGTTCACGGCTGTAGACTTTAATTAACCCTATGCTTATGTTTTAATTAAAGGAGAACATGGAATTGCTATGATATGACTTAGTTATTTTATGATTTATAGTGACATGTCTATAAGTAGCATCGTAGTTTTACAATAAATTTCTTTGAAATGTTGGAGTTAATAAAATAAGCAGCAGGCTACTGTGGTGGGCATAAAACTTCTAATAGTGACTAGTAAGAGTCGACCCAATATCTATAGATTTTAAAGATATTAGTCTTGTATAGATAAACCAAAATAATTTCATATCTCAAGAGAATAATGTTAGATTGAAGCTAAAATCCCAAAATATGTAAAAATTCCTTCACTTGGCTATGGGAAATTAATATTGTAGATCACGTGGAGGTAACTTAATATGAATACAATAAAAGTAAATGTTTAGGGTATTTTTGGGCATTTTCATAGTTTGGTGTCTTCTGGAAAGTTTTAGCTAACAGAAATATCTTTCCAATGGTGTAGAGATGAGGTCAAACGAAGTTACAAAACTCAAGATATCGGTACTCCAAGTTAGGTGTTTTTTCAGTGACTTTCATGAAGTGTCAACATGCGACGAAAACATAGGAAAGTGGTCACAGGCAGAGATGTGTCATTTTGAGCTATAACAGCCTACATTTTCTAGGATTGTCATAGTTTAGATGTTTAATTGTCATTGAAAAATATTTGAATGAATGGGTACTTGAATTGATTTCAAGATGATAAGAATATTCCTTTTCAAAAATAATTCACAACTTTTTAAAAATTAAGTTTAGTTATTTAAAAATAAACAAAACACTAATTTGAAACATACAATTTTATGCCGTGTTTACAAATGAACATAAAATTGGTTAATCAAATAATTGGAAACATATTTTCCTATGATATTCCATGTATTTACAGATGAATAGAATATTGGTTGAATCAAAGTTGATTCTAAATATATAATTTCATACCAAGAAGGAATCCTATTTCATATACCAAAACTTCACACCAATGGCCATTGGTTGAGTAATGGATATCTTCACATAGTACAACCAAGAGGGAAAATAATTGTAAATAAATGATGGCCACCCATCAATCTCATAGGTGATATCAATGGGAATTGATTATGCAGTCGATAAGTTTAATTGATTAGCACTTAAATATCCATGTTATAAACACACAAATTCAAGGGTATATTATATTATGGAATGGTGGTTGCATGAATTATCTTAAGGTTATATTTAAGAGGATTATGGGTTATTAGTTATGCTTCATAGAGGGTATTGTTTATAGGGGTTATAAAAATCATATGTGTTGGGGTATATATGTTTAATAAGGAGTAAAGGTTATGTGTTAATGGTTATAATGCTTAAGGACTAAAATATCTATAGGTATTATAGTTTCTACAGTGATAAATTTTATCTATATAAATGGATAATACTTAAAAGGATGGAGGAATTAAGTTTTAAATATTATGTACTGAATTTAAAAATAAATATACTGATAATGATAGGAAAATGCTAATGAAAAGTAAAAGTGTACATACCCCTTCACCTCGTCACCAACCAATGTATATAAGCATACCACAAGGCTCATTTTAATAACCATTCTATAAATTAATCATTGTTCAATATATTCTTATAAATTGCAAAAATATTCTATTAACTAAATAGTAGAAATAAGGGTTGTTACTTACATTGGTATCAAATTCATTGATTTGATTAGATTTTGTGGGTTCTTAAATCTACCAATATTTACACCAAAAAACCATCAAATTCATGTTTACTGTGTTGTAAGCTGTTGCGACCATAAATTGATTTTTGTGCAATTATTAGTTTTGTCTTATAGTATATTTATCTATATCATGAAACTAAAAGGACTAGTGCTAAATCAAAGACAATGTGAGAAGATATAGTCACCATAACTACCTTACATCACACATCCGCTTGTCATCATAATGAGTATGTGTTATGTGCCAAACATAATTCTAACAAAATATTTTACCTATTAGTTTGCTAAGGTTTGTGGTCGGTTGGACATGAACAAATTTCAGTGCAGTGTTCCTAATGTCTCATAGTGCTTATATAGGAATTGAAATGGATTTATGAGTGTGCTAAATTCTAGTCTCAATTGAAATTGCATAGAGTTTAATAAGTTGTTTATTTGATGCAATTAGTGAGAAAATGGTGTACTTTTTAATTGCATTCTATTATATTATTGTGATTTATTTCAGTAGTATGATAGTTGACCTTTTGTTGCAATATATGTTTTTGTGGGTATATCTACTCATATTATGATTTTTTAATCCAAGAACTTAGTGTTATGGAGGCCAAAGAACAGGACATGCGAAGAATATTATATATAATTCCAATGGAACTACTTACATAAAGGGTATCCAAGGAACCAAACAAGCATAAACACCCATATCACATACACAATATAAGGAACAAGATAAATGAATCGAAAGAGTAGAGAAAAAATGAGAATACTTGCAGTATCCAAAGGAAAAGTAGATATATATAAGACTTGCTTTAAATTCATCAGAACTAACTTTTATTCTCAACGGAAAGTAAATAAATTTTAATAAGATGATTGTTTGATGTACTTAACGAGAAAATAGTGTACATTTTAATTGCATTCTATTGATTATTTAGAATATATTTATGCAATATAGTCGTTTATGCTTTTCTAATGTATTTTTGGTGGATATATATGTGTGTGTGTGTGTGTGTGTGTGTGTGTGTGTGTGCTCAATTTATGATTTTTTATCATTAAAGAGTGCAAAATTCATAAGATATCGTTCAAGAAGGATTTTTGATAGATTTACATGTTTTATTGTTACTATTTAAGAGTGATTAGGGTTCTTCTTGTTCCTATTTTTCGAAAATAGATTTGGGTATTGTAAATAAACAATGTATTGGTATCATTGATTCCCTAATATGATATATACAAATTTAATATCTCATTTTTCAAAAGATGAAATGATGAATTGCTTCAATTATGAACTAAACTTTAGTTGATTTATATGTAATTATTTTGTTGTTAGTCTACATTTTGTGGGATTTCCATAATTTAGATGTATAATTGTCATTTAAAAATATTTGAATGAATGAGTACTTGAATTGATTTCAATATGATAAGAATATGTCTTCTCAAAATTATTTTATGACTTTTTAAAATTAACTTTAGTTATGTAAAAATAAACAAAATACTAGTTTGAAACATACAATTCTATGTCGTGTTTACAAATGAACATAACATCAGTTAATCAAAGAATTGGAAACATGTTGTCATATGATATGCCATGTATTTATAGATGAATAGAATATTGGTTGAATCAAAGTGGGTTTTAAATATATAATTTTATACCAAGAAGGAATCCTATTTCTTATACCAAAATTTCATACCAATGGCAATTGGTTAATTAATGGATATCTTCGCATAGTACAAGCACTGTAGAAAATCCTTGTAAGTAAATGATGGACACCCATCAATATCATAGGTGATATAAATGGAAATTGGTTAAGCAGACGATAAGTTTAATTGATTAGGAATTACTTATCCATGTTATAAACAAACAAATTCAAGCGTATATTATATTTTGGAATGGTGGTTGCATGAATTATATTAAGGTTTTATTTAGAAGGATTTATATGGTTTATTAGTTATGGTTCATAGGGGGTATTAACCGTAGGGGTTATAACAATCATATGTGTGGGGGATTATATTTTTTATAAGGAGTATGGGTTATGTGTTAATGTTTATAGTGCTTAAGGAATAAAAGATCTATATGTACTAGAATTTCTGCACTGATAAATTTTATCAATATAAATCGATACGACTTAAAAGCATGGAGGCATTAAGGTTTAAATATTATGTACCAAATGTAAAAATAAATATAATGATAATGATAGGAATAGGCTAATGAAAAGTAAAAGTGTACATAACACTTCACCTCATCAACAATCAATGTATATAAGTATACTGTAACGGTCATTGTAATAACCATTCTATAAATTAATTTTTGTTCAATATATTATTATACATTGGAAAAATATTCTATCAACTATAGTAGAAATAGGGGTTGTTACTTACATTGGTATCAAATCCATTGATTTGACTAAATTTTGTGGGTTCTTCAATCTACCAATATTTACACCACAAAACCATCAAATTCATGCTTACTGTGTTGTGAGTTGTTGCAACCATCAATTTCGTTTTGTGCAATTATTAGCTCGGTCGTATAGTATATTTATGTATATCATGAAACTAAAAGGACTAGTGTTGAATCAAAGACAATGTGAGAAGATATAGTCACCATAACTACCTTACATCACACATCCACTTGTCCTCATAATAAGTATGTTTTATGTGCCAAACATAATTCTAAAAAAATATTTTACCTATTAGTTTTCTAAGGTTTGTGGTGGGTTGGACTTAAACAAATTTCAGTGCAGTGTTCCTAATGTCTCCTAGTGCTTATATAGGAATTGCAATGAATTTATGACCATGGTAAATTCTAGTCTCAATTGAAGTTGCATAGAGTTAAAAAAAAAAATTAATTGATGCATTTAATGAGAAAATGGTGTACCTTTTAATTGGATTCTACTATATTATTGTGATTTATTTCTGCAATATGATAGTTGACCTTTTGTCATAGTATATATTTTTGTGGGTATATATACTCATCTTATGATTTTTTAATACATGAACTTAGTGTTATGGAGGCCAAAGTACATGCCATGCGAAGAAGATTATATATAATTACAAGGGAACTAATTATGGGAAGGGTATCCAAGCAAAAAAACAAGCGTAGATGCGTGTATCACATATAGAATCTAATGGACAAGATAAATCAATCCAAAGAGTAGAGAAAAAATGAGAATCCAAGCACTATGCAAAGGAAAACTAGATATATATAGGACTTGCTTTGAATTCATGACTACTAACTTTTATTCTCAACAAAAAGTAAATCAAGTTTAATAAGTTGATTCTTTGATGTACTCAATGAGAAATTAGTGTACATTTTAATTGCATTCTATCGATTATTTAGAATATATTTATGCAATATAGTAGTTTATGCCTTTCTAATGTATTTTTCATGGATATATATATATATATATATATACTCAATTTATAATTCTTTTATAATCAAAGTGCTCCAAATTCATAATATATCCTTCGGGAAGGATTTTTTATAAATTTGCATGATTTATTGTTACTATTTAAGAGTAATTAGGGTTGTTCTTGTTCCTAGTTTTGGAAAATAGATTTGGGAACTGTAAATAAACAATGTATCGATATCATTTTTTCCCTGATATGATATGCAAATGTAATATCTCATGTTTCGAAAGAAGAAATGATGAATTGATTCAATTTTAAATTAAACTTTAATGGATTAATATGTAATTATTTTATTGTTAGTCTACAATTTGTTGGATTCTCATAGTTTAGATGTTTAATTGTCATTGAAAAATATTTGAATGAATGAGTACTTGAATTGAATTCAAGAGGATAGGAATATGGCTTTTCAAAATTAATTTACGACTTCTTAAAATAAACTTTAGTTATGTGAAAATTAACTTTGGTTATGTAAAAATGAACAAAATACTAGTTTGAAACATATAATTCTATGCCATGTTTACAAATGAACATAACATTGGTTAATCAAAGAATTGGAAAAATATTTTCCTATGCTATGCCATCTATTTACGGATGAATAGAATATTGCTTGAATCAAAGTTGATATTAAATATATAATTTCATACCAAAAAGGAATCCTATTTCATATACCAAAATTTCATACCAATGGCCATTGGTTAGGTAATCCATACCTTCATATAGTACAAGAACCAGGGAAAATCATTGTAAGTAAATGATGGCCACCCATCAATCTCATATCTTACATCAATGGAAATTGGTTAAGTAGTCGATAAGTTTAATTGACTAGGACTTACATATCCATGTTATAAACAAACAAATTAAAAAAACAACTTCCTAATATGACACTGGTATAGTTTTACCAAATAAAAATAGCCTCCTATTTTTTATAGAGATTGTTTGACCAAATTAGACATATATGGTATTACACCATACATGTTTTGTATGTTGTAATATCATTTGAATAATTTCTAAAAGGTAACACTTAAAGTGTGGTTCAATTTTTTTCATGTAAACAACTTCATAAGTGCAATTGCTAAAACAAATTCTTGATTTTATGAAGATAGTTTCAACAAATAAAATATATCACAATTTTATGCCTCTCCCTGAACCTCCTCACTCCACCTCCTACCTCCTCCTCCTCCTACATGCCCCCGTACCTTTTTCTTCCTTGCTCCCTTCTTCTACCCCGTCCCTTCTCCTCCTTTTCTTGAACCTCCTCCGTCACTTCTCCTTCTCCTCCCCCTCCTCCTCCTCCCTCTCGTTGTCCTACTATGCCCCCTTCTTTCCTCCTCCTCCTCCCCCTCCTCGCTCTCTCCTCCACCCCCTCCTCTCTCTCTCCTCCACTCTACCTGTACCTCGTCGTCATCGTCCTCCTCCTCCT
>LPNX011165872.1:139170-164071 GCA_001517045.1 Pseudotsuga menziesii
TTCAGGTGGCAACTTCCCTATATTTGGGGTCATCATTCCCCAAGAAAGTGGAATGTGAGCAGGTGGCTCATTAAATGACAGTTAACCCAACTAAGACCTAGGCAATCTTTAAAAGTACTCAATGAGGAGAGCTAAGGCTGCTCAGTTTTTATTCCAGGAAGAATTCATTCAGGTGAATGTGATTCAGGAATTTCATTGAGGAAAGAGGGAAAACAGTAAGGAAGTGTTGTGAGTGATTGCTGCAGTAACTTGATTCTTATTACAGCCATTTGGGCAGAGAGAACAGACTCATAGTTCTGAGTTAATACTGAGTTGAAGACTGGTATTTGATTTGCTGCACCTAGTTCTAGCCAGGGAGACCAGAGCAAGCTCGGGGGTCTTGAGAAGACACTGTTTGAGCGCTCTCCAGGAGTTGGTAGGGAGGAACGGCCTCCTATTGCTGTTGTTGTCCACAGTTCAACAGGTTCTACTGTTTACTTCTTATGTTAGTGATTATGAATGGTTGTATGCATGTTTATCAGTTTATTTAAGTTAGTATCTCAGAGTATCATAAGTTAAATCTGTTAGTAGTACTGTGTTTTTCCACGTTTGGTGTCACCAAACCGTACTCTAGCACAGTAGCTCAGTCTCAAAAGTAATACTCTTCTGAACTGAGTTCCTTAGTTAGTTAATTTCATTAATCACTAGTGCCTTATTGTTTATAATTTTACTGCATCCTGTGATTTATGTATTAGTTACTGATCAATATAGAATGCAGAACTTAATCTCAAGTTTATAATATTTACTTTAAAAATTTCTTCTCTTGTTTTCAAATAATTTCTTACTCAGAAAGTAACTCAAAGTAAGAACTAGATACAGCTTAAACAGCTTAGAAAAATGTTTTACATTATCTTATACGACTAAGGAGTAGGACTGTATAAACAAGAGTTTTATATTTATAAACTAAAGCAAAGATTAAATGTTTAGAAATATCTGAGTTTATACCGAGTTTTTATAGTTTAATAATAAGCCATGCACTGGTTATGTCACCGCTCTAATAATTATAAAAAAAAATATAGATGTAATATCAGTATCACATTACTAATAATGTACTACAATATATTAATTTTACTCAAATATATATTCTATTAATTCAAATACAAACTTAGATTTAATATATACAATGTATAATTAAATTAGTTTATACATAAACTAATAATACTTTATGTATTATATAGATGTTTTTATTTAAACACTTAAAAACAATAACAAAACTGGTTGTGTAAATTGAAAAGTATGCATTTAAACTTGCTATTAAATAGATGTTAATGTAGAAACTAGAACAGATAACCTAAGATTTTATTTTGTTTAAAAGAAGATGAAAATAATATTAACAAATCATAACTGTGGTATGGGTATAACCCTGCATATTATTTAAAAATAGTAACACAGAATTTTAACTCTACAGTAACCTCATTAACAAGTTTATAAACAGCTTAATGATTATGTTCCTCTTTTAAAAGGAAAACAAGCTGTTGTCTGAAATAACATAAAGGATAAACAAAGAACTGATGTAACGCTCAAGTAGTGAGCTTATTTTTCTTCAAAACTTTTATCTTATTAAAGAACCAACAGAGTTTATGATTTTACAAGCTGAACTAAAACTAAATTATGGATTTAGGGTTAAACAGTATAAAAATCTATTTTATTTATAAACAAAGAAGTAAATGATAAGTTTACTTCCAGCCATAATCATAAGATTTAAAAGTTTAACTTGGGTTTTTACTAAAATTTAAACCAGAAAAGAATTTAAGAAGGAACAACAGAAGCTAGTTACAGGTTAAATATCCGGAAATAATTATCAAAATTTATACAAAGTACACAGTAATATCAATTGTCAATAAATATTGTCATCGAGTTATAACCACAGTAAATCATTACAATGGCTTACAGCCTTTCCAACATGTTTTAAAAATAGTAAAAACAAAAAGAAGCTACAGCCGGTTCGGCCTCACATTAAACCAAGATAATTACAGACAGGGTATCGTATTTACAGCTAAAGCTGTAAGGCTTTACCTACAAGCTGGAGTATAAACCCTAGTGCTTGTTTTTTTTTAAATAAAACAAAAACAAACTAAAAACCCTGAAGGTCAAACAGAGCCGAATGGCGGAACCATCATTTTTATCTTGCAAGGACTCGCATAAGGTAAACCAGCCATAAAAAGACCAGGTCTTACCAATGGCCGTGGTGCTGTAGCTCTCAAGAAATTGACAGGCCGAGAGAAGTGGCATGTATACCTGCAACATTACGATACGGCCAAGTGTTAGCCATTATTTCTTAATGTAAAAGATATTTAGAAACCTGCAACTAACTATATAAATCTTTTAAAAATGAACGATTACTTATGTTACCTGGTTAGAGTCGTAAAACCCTCGCTGTGGTCGGCACGTTCAGTCCAAGTAAGGAACCTTCTTTGGATTGGGAACCAACTTGATGATATATCTCCCAACTATATTCAGCATTCAGAAACCCAACAAATCGAGGAAGGAGGTAACCCTTCAACCACAACGTTTCCTCCAGCAACAAATGCACAGTCAACAGGGAGTGCGAGCCATGCAAGGAGAAAGAGACAAATGCACTCATTTGAACAGAGAAGAGTAACAAACGTAACCCAATCGAACCAAGCCCTAGCAATGGCGGTTTCTACAGAGGTAAGCCATGAGCTAAAACACCACAGTTTCCTTCAAAGTGATAGAAGAGCCGTGGATGAACTGAAGCAACAGGAAGTTCAAGAGTAGCTCGAAATCATCACTACCAGGTCAACCAGGGTTTGCAGAGCAGCGGCCAAAGGCCCGGGAATGAAGGAGGAATGCCAAAGTTTAGGGTTAGTCAAAGTTATAAGGCGCCAATACATGGTTGTGGTGTGACCACGTCAGTGCAATAATAATTTGCATGGGAGTAGGTCGATGTCTATAGTCCACGTTGATCATTGTATTTTCCTCTTCATTTTAAAACATTCTCGTATGGAAACCATAATAGTTGTTAACCTTTGCTTTGACCTGCATTTAAAATTATATCAAGAACATTATAATCAACGCATGGTATGTTATATCAATGCTATGTTATGTATTGTAACCCTTGAGTTTTGCTATGGATTTTAACCTATGTATTTATACCTCAAATAACATTGGTGTTAAACAATATGGTATATTTACCTTGTTTATTTCCATACTATGCCTTATAAGATTATAGGTTACGGTTTTTAAGAAATCAAACTATCCATCAAGGTTAAGACTTGAAGAATAACATGAGGATACAAGGTTTAGACATAGAAGGATTAGAATATATTTATTTAAGGATATAATAACTTGAGCAAATTGTTAAGTTATAAACTACGCCTTAAGCTCATTACTGTGTGGTTTTATACCCTAGTCCCAAGTAAGGCTAGGTAAATTTATTTACAAATTTACTACATAGTGCTAGATGTTATAGATTTGTTTAGATGGTAGGAAACTTGTTATTTTTCCTCCATTAAGTGAGTTGAAGAAATGAATTAAACCTGTAGTTTTAAAGCTTATGTTTTATTAAATTGGAGAAGCTTACTCTATACCTTGATCATATAATTTCCTTACTAATAACAAACCTTACTGGTTTAGATTATTTATGACAACCATTAGGTTAGGGTTGTCATTCTTCCTTAAATATTTCCAAGATATGGAAAGTAAAAGTATAACTAAGTAGTTTATATAAATTTCTATCACCATCTTCTCTAATGGTATATTCTGAAAAACTTATAATAAGTTTAGAGTATGACCATCTAGGACAACGCTAGAGGTGTATTTAGTTTTATCCCTTTATTTGTCTTTGGAGAAAAAGGTAATATCTTTTATTTCAAACTCTAAAAAGTAACAGAAGATTTATACCAGAAGGTACATCTGATCTCTACCAGTCGAAACAATTCTGAGTTAGAATTTTGGCATGATACAAGTAACATCAAGTAAATAGGAGTAGGCCTATTATGGTAATTCAATATTACTTACTGTGATAGATAAGAAACGTTATCTACTTTACTTTTGCATCATGGGAATTTATAAATGAACCATTACTCTAGAGAAAAATCGTAAAGAAAGTAATAGGAAAAGATTTACCTTCAAAGGCACGATAAACTGGCTAGTATGCATTAAATTTTTTACTGAATGTTTTGGTACAGCAAATTGAGAAGTATTTCTTTAAAAATTGTTAGCAGTAATCTCGACCATTACTTGCCATCTGTAAGAACAGAAGGAACTTTATGCATTAGCGTAATGCTAAGTAAGCCCCATCTTTTCACGACAAATTCACCTTATGTCACAAGCAGAAAAACTTTCAGTCACGGAAAAGAAAATATTTATTAAAAGTGAATATAAACAAAAGGGACATTCATTTACAATATCAGTAGCATTATCTAATTAAAAATTTAATAACTGCATTAATGTGATTTTTATGCTAATTATCGAATTTTTAAATTTTTCAAAGTTTTGGGGTTTTGACATGTGGTATCAGAGCATGGTTCAAACACTAGGCCTTGATGTGGCTCAACTACTTTCCGCAAAACAGAAAAATAATATACTAATATGTACTTTGTTTTATGTGAAAAGCAGAAATTTTTTTTTTCTTCTGAATCTAACAGGCAAGTATGGTTAACAAAACTCCTGTAACTATTTTGATAGATCCAGGTGATAGCTTAAGTTATATTTCACCACAGATAGTAGAAAAGTGTCATCTGAATGT
Organism: Pseudotsuga menziesii; assembly: GCA_001517045.1. NCBI lineage: Eukaryota > Viridiplantae > Streptophyta > Pinopsida > Pinales > Pinaceae > Pseudotsuga > Pseudotsuga menziesii. Next base: position 143,921 of record LPNX011165872.1, read on the forward strand.
TGAAAAGTTTGATAACTCTCAGCTGGTTCAACTAGCCACAGGGGCAAAAAGGAAGGTAGATTGTTATGTTAAGGATTGTGTTTTAGATATGAATGGTTTTAAAACTGCTGTTAAATTAAATGTGCTACCCCTTAGTTCTTATGATATAATTATAGGTATGGACTGGTTAGAACAACATAGGGTAGTGTTAAACTGTTTTGATAAAACATTTACATGTGTAAATAATAATGAACAGCCTGTAATAGTTAAAGGAATTCCTAGGAAGAATGTAATTAGGCAGATTTCTGCCTTGCAGCTCAAAAGAGCAGCCAGGAAAGGATGCAAGGCCTATGCTGTAATTATTACAGATGAGGCAAATAATGTTGAAAAAGATAAAATAAAAATAGAGAATATTCCGGTGTTAAATGAATTTATTGATGTTTTTCCGGAGGAAATTCCAGGATTACCTCCTAGGAGGGAACTGGATTTCACAATAGAGTTGGTACCAGGTGCTGTACATAGCTCGAAAGCTCCATACCGTATGAATATTCTGGAACTTAACGAATTAAAAACACAGTTAAAGGAATTAATCGATAAGAAATATATTCGTCCTAGCATTTCCCCTTGGGGAGCACCAGTAATTTTTGTTAAAAAGAAAGACGGTACTATGCGACTCTGCATAGATTACCGGCAGCTTAATAAAATGACAATTAAGAACAGGTATCCATTTCCCCGCATAGACGATCTGTTTGATTAGCTGCGCGGAGCTACGGTGTTCTCTAAGATAGACCTGAGATCAGGCTATCATCAGGTGAGAATTAAAGAAGAAGACATTTTTAAGACAGCTTTCAGAACTAGATATGGACATTACGAGTTTGTCGTAATGCCCTTTGGGATTACTAACGCCCCAGCCGTCTTTATGTGTCTAATGAACAACATAATGCATAAATACTTAGACAAGTTTGTTGTTTTATTCATAGATGACATCGTGATCTACTCTAAAAATGAAGAAGAACATAAGGAGCATTTACGAATAGTCTTACAAGAACTGTGAGAGCAACAGCTCTATGCGAAGTTCAGTAAGTGTGATTTCTTCAGGGATGAAATCCAGTACTTAGGTCATGTGGTGACTAAGGAAGGGATTTCAGTTGATCCTGAAAAGATCAGGGAAATTGAAGATTGGCCAGTACCTAAAGATGTAACAGATGTTAGGTCTTTTATGGGGATCACTGGTTATTACCGGAGATTTATAGAAGGTTTTTCTAAGATAGCCAACCCAATCACTTCCTTGCAAAATAAATGCAAGAAGTTCGATTGGAACGTAAAATGCGAAGAAAGCTTTAAGAAACTAAAAAACTTTATTAACAACTGCACCAATTTTAAAAATAGTGGATCCCCATAAGGATTTCGTGGTTTGCACAGATGCTTGTAATGACGGTCTAGGCGGAGTACTGACTCAGGATGGGCATGTTATTGCCTATGAGTCCAGGAAGCTAAAGATCCATGAAAAGAATTATGCCACTTATGATTTAGAGCTGGCTGTGGTGATTCATGCCTTGAAAATGTGGCGACACCACTTAATAGGCAGAAATTTTACTTTAATGACTGATAACAAGGGTTTAAAATACCTTCTAGATCAGCCTAACTTAAATGCAAGGAAATCGAGATGGATAGCCTTCCTAAGTGAATACGATTTCGAAAATCAACATATAAAAGGGAAAGAAAATAAAGTAGCTGATGCTTTGAGCAGAAATGCAAAATTGAATTTCACAATAGCAATCAGTACTTATAATTCTGATTTAAATGAACAGCTAACTGAAAGTATAAAATTGGATGAAATTTATCGAAAGTTACAAGCTACAGTTAAGGAAGAACCCATAGAAAGTTTAACTAAGGGTTATAGTTTAAATACTGATGGATTTTACTGTTTAAGGACAGATTGTATGTTCCAAATGTGTCTAAAACCAGCGTAGATCCAAATCCTAGGTTCTATCAAGAGCCGAGAGGGATCAAATCTCCCGTGGTGCAAACCTCCTTGAGTGCAATACCTGAGAAGAGGTTTGCACCTCAGGAGATTTGATCCCTCTCGGCGCTTGATAGAGCCTAGGATTTGGATCTACGCTGGTTAGTTACCACAATTACGGCTAATTTTGTTTGAACTGACTAATGGAAAACACTAAGAAAATTTATCCGAAATGAAATATACTGTACCAAAAATGCACCCAATAGCCCAAATGTCAATTGCAAAATTATAATCTGTTTCCCCGAGCAGCAATTCAGGAGGCCTATACGGTAGAGTTGCCACCTGCATTTAATATAGAATTAGAATTTAAAAACTCTAATTTAGAATAATGAGTGTAGATAAACGCCTACCTCTTCGCTATAGAACTAGTATTTCTTACGTAGAACTCGTCCAAGCCTCATATCTGCAACCTTTACCAATCCCGCTTCCAAATTCAGTAATATATTCTGAGGTTTCAAGTCTCTACAATTCCAAAATTATATATTATATACATGACATCAGCTTCTTTAATGCAATTACATATTTCATAATCTTGAAGTTCAAAACATGAGAAGAAAATAAAAGTGTCACCTGTGTATAACTTCGTGCCTAGGATTTGGATCTAAGATGGTATTTATAACAAATAAATAGTTGAACTTTTGAAAATAAATATAGGATTAATTTTTGAGAGTAAGTACAAGATTCAATTGGAAGGATAATATTGAAATAATCATACTGAAACTTTCAATTGGAAGGATAATATTGAAATAATCATACCGAAACTGTGACACCGTACTGATCCAATTTTTTAAAATCCCCTATCACTTTTTCTCCACTCCGTTGCCTAGGTGAAACGTTTGAACGAAGAAACAAATTTCAAGGATTGGATAGGGTCATGGACGAGAGAGGTGAATTGACTTTGCATATGCCTTAGCCGCCAACCAACGCCCCCACACACTTTATTTTTTATGCCACACGTTTATAATGAATATGTTCTTCCTGCGCATGGATGTGATGCATCGGTGTTATTGAATACAATGAACAGCGACCAACCTGCTGAGAAAGACGTTGTCCCAAATTTGAGTTTGAGGGGATTTCAAGTTATTGACGCTGCAAAGGCAGAGCTTGAAAATCAATGCCCCGCTGTGGTGTCTTGTGCCGATATTATTGCACTAATTGCCAGAGATGCAATTCATATGGTAATTGATTCGCTGCAATACTATAGTCTACAAATATATGATGTCGTAGTCATCAATGCTAACATTGTAATGCTGTATATATGGCAGCTGGGAGGGCCACAGTGGAAGGCTCCTACAGGACGAAGGGATGGTGTTGTATCGATGAGGGACGAGGCATTGGAAAACCTTCCTCCACCTTTTGCAAACTTGGAGCGGCTGAAGTCGTCTTTTGCGAGCAAAGGATTAAATGTGAAGGACCTGGTTGTGCTCTCTGGCGCACACACTATCGGCACTTCCCATTGCGCCGTTTTCAGTAACAGAATCTACAACTTGACTGCAAAGGAAGACATGTATCCATCATTGGATAAATCATATGCCCAACAGCTGAAAACAAAGTGCAAGCCGGGTGACAGTGGGAAGACAGTAGTGGAGATGGACCCTGGAAGCTTCAGAACATTTGACAACAATTACTACGTGAACTTGAAGAAGAGAAGATGACTCTTTGGTTAGATGCTGCGCTTCTGACTAATCCAACTACAATGGCTCTGGTTAACTCAGGAGCAATTTTTTTTTCTATTTTTTTTTTAATAGCCGACATAACATTATGTAACGTTACCTAAACCTCTTCCAGGCATTTTCTAACCTCTTTCGCTGTATGATGGAGAATATATTTCTTGCAGCAAATACCTAATATTTTGGTAAAGAAGGTGAAGACTTATCCAGAAAATAGTCTAAACAGTAAGCTGGAATTGCTGAGCACGGGAAAGTAACTGGATAAAAGTCATTTTCGCTAATAGAAAACGTTTAATCTCATGAGAAGTATAAACTCAACATTTTTAACCATAAAATCGGTTGCGAAGAAATAAAATAGATCAAAGATGAGTTACAATGGTAGGATAGAGCAAGCGCAGCAGATGGTGGCTGCGTGTGCCTAGATCGACCACATGGATCCAACACCTTGCAGAATGGATGCGTGAGGCGGTTGGAGTAGAAAAATGGTGGAGATGGTTGCGGTAGCGGGAGCAGGAGGAGATGGTTTCCTGAGCCTAGAGCAGGTGGAAATGGCTGCGTGAGCCGGATGGAGAATGCGCTAGATGGAGCACGCACAGAAGAGAGTAGCCACAGCAGGAGCAGGTGCAGATGGGTGACTGACGCTGGCTCTAGATGAAGCACGGGTTGGGAGGAGGAGATTGCAATACCACTGGCCCGGATTGAGAATTTATATCTAGTTGGTGTTTATATGGTTTTAATTTTCTATTTTGTTTTTATAGCAAAAATAACATTATGTTCTATTTTTTTTATTGCGGACATAACATTATGTAATGTTACGTAACAACGACAACATTACGTAACGCGACAATGTTACGTAACGTTACAATATCTCCCCCATACTTGGCTGTAGAGAGCCTCTCAGCTCAATTAAATTGTTGATTCTGGATGAAGTGCATAAAACCCCTTATTCAGGGCATCCAGGCTACTAGAAAACTGTCACCATGTTAAGAAAAGATTATTTCTAGCCTAACATGAAATCTGAAGTAGCTGAGTATATAGCTAGATGTTTGGACTATCAACAAGTAAAGACAGAACATCAACATCCAGCTGGGTTATTGCAGCCCTTGCCTGTTCCCAGTTGGAAGTGGGAAATAATCAGCTTAGATTTCATTACGGGATTACCCAGAAATCAAAATCAGAATGATTCAATTATGGTGGTGGTGGATAAATTAAGTAAAGCAGCACATTTTATTCCTGTTAAAACCACTTTTAAGGTTGCAAATATAGCATACATTTTCTTATAATAGATTTTTCGGCTACATGGTGTACCGAAAGTTATTATTTCAGACAGGGATCCTAAATTTACAGGGAATTTCTGGAAATCCTTGTATAAAGGATTAAACACCACTCTGAATTTCATCACCTCTTTCCATCCTCAGACAGACGGACAGACTGAAAGAGTTAATCAAGTGTTGGAAGATCTGTTGAGAATGTATGTTAAGGATCAGCCTCGTAAGTGGGAGGATTATTTTCATTTAGCAGAATTTGCATACAATAACAATTATCAATCTTCAGCTAAGTTCAGCCCTTTTGAAATTCTGTATGGGTGAAAGTGTAACACTCCAATATCCTGGAATAATCCAGTAGATAGATTAGTGTTGGGGCCTGAATTATTAAAAGAAATGGAACAGATTGTAAAACAGGTGCAGGAAAACTTGAAGGTTGCCCAGGATCGGCAAAAGAGTCAAGCAGATCTGAAAAGAACTCCTAAAGAGTTCCAGGTGGATGAGCATGTGTTTATAAAGGTAAGACCAAAGAAGAGCTCCCTAAGGTTGGGGAGTTGTGCAAAATTAGCACCACGTTATTGTGGTCCATTTGAAATTTTATCTAGAGTTGGTCAAGTTGCTTATCAGTTAGCGTTGCCACCTAATTTAGAAGTGCACAATGTTTTTCATATTTTTGTTCTGAAAAAGTATGTACATGATGCTACTCATGTGATTGACTGGAACGTTGTACAGGTAGAACCCGAAGGGGAATTTCTGGTGGAACCGGATTGTATCCTCGGGAGGAGGGAGATTACTCTATGGAACCGCACAATTGGACAGCTGAAGGTGCAATGGAAGCACCTTAGTCCTGAAGAAGCTACTTGGGAACTGGAAAGCAATATGCGGGAATCATACCCGAATCTATTCCAAGAGGTTCATGAGGAAGAAGAATAAGTAACATCAAGGACGATGTTACATTTTAAGGGGGTGTGTATGTCACATACCCCAATTTTGTAAAATTATGTAATTTGTTTTATTTATTTCTGAGACATTATGTTAAACTTAATCCTAAGTAGGGATTGATGACTCAGCAGAGTCAACAGTTATGGAGTGTAATTCAGAATATTTTATTAATAATAAATAAATTGTGGAGACAACAGCATGGGAGAGCTGTTAAAAAGAGATTACTGGTCAAACTGGTGGATGGAACTAGGTGGAAGGCAAAAGACAAGTGGCAGCATCCTCAAACACTTCCTAAGTTGCAGGTGGCAACATCCCTATATTTGGGGTCATGATTCCCCAAGAAAGCGGAATGTGAGCAGGTGGCTCATTAAATGACAGTTAACCCAACTAAGACCTAGGAAATCTTTAAAAGTACTCAATCAGGAGAGCTAAGGCTGCTCAGTTTTTATTCTAGGAAGAATTCATTCAGGTGAATGTGATTCAGGAATTTCATTGAGGAAAGAGGGAAAACAGTAAGGAAGTGTTGTGAGTGATTTCTGCAGTAACTTGATTCTTATTACAGCCATTTGGGCTGAGAGAACAGACTGATAGTTCTGAGTTAATACTGAGTTGAAGACTGGTATTTGATTTGCTGCACCTAGTTCTAGCCAGGGAGACCAGAGCAAGCTCGGGGGTCCTGAGAAGACGTTGTTTGAGCGGTCTCCAGGAGTTGGTAGGGAGGAACGACCTCCTATTGCTGTTGTTGTCCACAGTTCAACAGGTTCTGCTGTTTACTTCTTATGTTAGTGATTATGAATGGATGTATGCATGTTTATCAGTTTATTTAAGTTAGTATCTCAGAGTATCATAAGTTAAATCTGTTAGTAGTACTGTGTTTTTCCACGTTTGGTGTCACCAAACCGTAATCTAGCACAGTAGCTCAGTCTCAGAAGTAATACTCTTCTGAACTGAGTTCCTTAGTTAGTTAATTTCATTAATCACTAGTGCCTTATTGTTTATAATTTTACTGCATCCTGTGATTTATGTATCAGTTACTGATCAGTATAGAATGCAGAACTTAATCTCAAGTTTATATTATTTACTTTAAAAATTTCTTCTCTTATTTTCAAATAATTTCTTACTCAGAAAGTAACTCAAAGTAAGAACTAGATACAGCTTAAACAGCTTAGAAAACTATTTTACATTATCTTATACGACTAAGGAGTAGGACTGTATAAACAAGAGTTTTATATTTATAAAATAAAGCAAAGATTAAATGTTTAGAAATATCTAAGTTTATACCCAGTTTTTATAGTTTAATAATAAACCATGCACTGGTTATGTCACCGCTCTAATAATTATAAAAAAAAATATAGATGTAATATCAGTATCACATTACTAATAATGTACTACATTATATTAATTTTACTCAAATATATATTATATTAATTCAAATACAAACTTAGATTTAACATATACAATGTATAATTAAATTAGTTTATACATAAACTAAGAATACTTTATGTATTATATAGATGTTTTTATTTAAACACTTAAAAACAATAGTAAAATACAACAATAACAAAACAGGTTGTGTAAATTGAAAATTATGCATTTAAACTTGCTATTAAATAGATGTTAATGTAGAAACTAGAACAGATAACCTAAGATTTTATTTTGTTTAAAAGAAGATGAAAATAATATTAACAAATCATAACTGTGGTATGGGTATAACCCTGCATATTATTTAAAAATAGTAACACAGAATTTTAACTCTACAGTAACCTCATTAACAAGTTTATAAACAGCTTAATGATTATGTTCCTCTTTTAAAAGGAAAACAAGCCGTTGTCTTAAATAACATAAAGGATAAACAAAGAACTGATGTAATGCTCAAGTAGCGAGCTTATTTTTCTTCAAAACTTTTATCTTATTAAAGAACCAACAGAGTTTATGATTTTACAAGCTGAACTAAAACTAAATTATGGATTTAGGGTTAAACCCTATAAAAGTCTATTTTATTTATAAACAAAGAAGTAAATGATAAGTTTACTTCCAGCCATAATCATAAGATTTAAAAGTTTAACTTGGGTTTTTACTAAAATTTAAACCAGAAAAGAATTTAAGAAGGAACGATAGAAGATAGTTACAGGTTAAATATCCAGAAATAATTATCAAAATTTATGCAAAGTACACAGTAATATCAACTGTCAATAAATAGTGTCATCGAGTTATAACCACATTAAATCATTACAATGGCTTACAGCCTTTCCAACATGTTTTAAAAATAGTAAAAACAAAAAGAAGCTACAGCCGGTTCGGCCTCACATTAAACCAAGATAATTACAGACAGGGTATCATATTTACAGCTAAAGCCGTAAGGATTTACCTACAAGCTGGAGTATAAATCCTAGTTCTTGTTGTTTTTAAAATATAAAAAAACAAACTAAAAACCCTGAAGGCCGAATAGAGCCGAATGGCGAAACCATTATTTTAATCTTGCAAGGACTCGCATAAGGTAAACTAGCCATAAAAAGATCAGGGCTTACCAATGGCCGTGGTGCTATAGCTCTCAAGAAATTGACAGGCCGAGAGAAGTGGCATGTATACTTGCAACATTATGATACGGCCGAGTGTTAGCCATTATTTCTTAATGTAAAAGATATTTAGAAACGTGCAACTAACTATATAAATTTTTTAAAAATGAACGATTACTTAAGTTACCTGGTTAGAGTCGTAAAACCCTCGCTGTGGTCGGCACGTTCAGTCCAAGTAAGGAACCTGCTTTGGATTGGAAACCAACTTGATGATATATTGCCCAACTATATTAAGCATTCGGAAACCGAGCAAATCGAGGAAGGAGGTAACCCTTCAACCACAACGTTTACTCCAGCAACTAACGCACAGTCAATAGGGAGTGCGAGCCATGCAAGGAGAAAGAGACAAACGCACTCATTTGAGCAGAGAATAGTAACAACCGTAACCCAATCGAACCAAGCCCTAGCAATGGCAGTTTCTACAGAGGTAAGCCACGAGCTACAACACCACAGTTTCCTTCAAAGTGATAGTAGAGCCGTGGATGAACTGAAGCAACAGGAAGTTCAAGAGTAGCTCGAAATCATCACTACCAGGTCAACCAAGGTTTGCAGAGCAGCGGCCAAAGGCCCAGGAATGAAGGAGGAATGCCAAAGTTTAGGGTTAGTCAAAGTTATAAGGCGCCAATACATGGTTGTGGTGTGACCACGTCAGTGCAATAATAATTTGCATGGGAGTAGGTCGATGTCTATAGTCCACGTTGATCATTGTATTTTCCTCTTCATTTTAAAACATTCTCGTATGGAAACCATAATAGTTGTTAACCTTTTCTTTGACCTGCATTTAAAATTATATCAAGAACATTATAATCAACGCATGGTATGTTATATCAATGCTATGTTATGTATTGTAACCCTTGAGTTTTGCTATGGATTTTAACCTATGTATTTATACGTCGAATAACGTTGGTGTTAAACAATATGGTATATTTGCCTTGTTTATTTCCATACTATGCCTTATAAGATTATAGGCTACGGTTTTTAAGCAATCAAACTATCCATCAAGGTTAAGACTTGAAGAATAACATGAGGATAAAAGGTTTAGACATAGAAGGATTAGAATATATTTATTTAAGGATATAATAACTTGAGCAAATTGTTAAGTTATAAACTACGCCTTAAGCTCGTTACTGTGTGGTTTTATACCCTAGTCCCAAGTAAGGCTAGGTAAATTTATTTACAAATTTACTACATAGTGCTAGATGTTATAGATTTGTTTAGATGGTAGGAAACTTGTTATTTTTCCTCCATTAACTGAGTTTAAGAAATGACTTAAACCTGTAGTTTTAAAGCTTATGTTTTATTAAATTGGAGAAGATTACTCTATACCTTGATCATATAATTTCGTTACTAATGACAAACCTTACTGGTTTAGATTATTTATGACAACCATTAGGTTAGGGTTGTCATTCTTCCTTAAAGATTTCCAAGATATGGAAAGTAAAAGTATAACTAAGTAGTTTATATAAATTTCTATCACCATCTTCTCTAATGGTATATTCTGAAAAACTTATAATAAGTTTAGAGTATGACCATCTAGGACAACGCTAGAGGTGTATTTAGTTTTATCCCTTTATTTGTCTTTGAAGAAAAAGGTAATAGCTTTTATTTCAAACTCTAAAAAGTAATAGAAGATTTATACCAGAAGGTACATCTGATCTTTACCAGTCAAAACAATTCAGAGTTAGAATTTTGGCATGATACAAGTAACATCAAGTAAATAGGAGTAGGCCTATTATGGTAATTCAATATTACTTACTGTGATAGATAAGAAATGTTATCTACTTTACTTTTGCATCATGGGAATTTATAAATGAACCATTACTCTAGAGAAAAATCGTAAAGAGAGTAATAGGAAAAGCTTTACCTTCAAAGGCACGATAAACTGGCTAGTATGCATTAAATTTTTTACTGAATGTTTTGTTACAGCAAATTGAGAAGTATTTCTTTAAAAATTGTTAGCAGTAATCTCGAACATTACCTGCCATCTGTAAGAACAGAAGGAACTTTATGCATTAGCGTAATGCTAAGTAAGCCCCATCTTTTCATGACAAATTCACCTTATGTCACAAGCAGAAAAACTTTCAGTAATGGAAAAGAAAATATTTATTAAAAGTGAATATAAACAAAAGGGACATTCATTTACAATATCAGTAGCATTATCTAATTAAAAATTTAATAACTGCATTAATGTGATTTTTATGCTAATTATCGAAGTTTTAAATTTTTTGAAATTTTGGGGTTTTGACATGTGGTATTAGAGCATGGTTCAAACATTAGGCCTTGATGTGGCTCAACTACTTTCCGTCAAACAGAAAAATAATATACTAATATGTACCTTTTTTTTATGTGAAAAGCAGATTTTTTTTATTTTTTATTTCTGAATCTAACAGGCAGGTATGGTTAACAAAACTCTTCTAACTATTTTGATAGATCCAGGTTCTAGCTTAACTTATATTTCACCACAAATAGTAGAAAAGTGTCATCTGAATGTTGAAAAGTTTGATAACTCTCGGCTGGTTCAACTAGCGATAGGGGCAAAGAGGAAGGTAAATTGTTATGTTAAGGATTGTGTTTTAGATATGAATGGTTTTAAAACTGCTGTTAAATTAAATGTGCTACCCCTTGGTTCTTATGATATACTTATAGATATGGAATGGTTAGAACAACATAGGGTAGTGTTAAACTGTTTTGATAAAACGTTTACATGTGTAAATAATAATGAACAACCTGTAATAGTTAAAGGAATTCCTAGGAAGACTGTAATTAGGCAGATTTCTGCCTTGCAGCTCAAAAGAGCAGTCAGGAAAGGATGAAAGGCCTATGCTGTAATTATTACAGATGAGGAAAATAATGTTGAAAAAGATAAAATAAAAATAGAGAATATTCCGGTGTTAAATGAATTTATTGATGGTTTTCCGGAGGAAATTCCAGGATTACCTCCTAGGAGGGAACTGGATTTCACAATAGAGCTGGTACCAGGTGCTGTACCTAGCTCAAAATCTCCGTACCGTATGAATATTCTGGAACTTAACGAATTAAAAACACAGTTAAAGGAATTAATTGATAAGAATATATTCATCCTAGCATTTCCCCTTGGGGAGCACCAGTAATTTTTGTTAAAAAGAAAGACGGTACTATGCGACTCTGCATAGTTTACTGGCAGCTTAATAAAATGACAATTAAGAACAGGTATCCGTTGCCCCGCATAGACGATCTGTTTGATCAGCTACGCGGAGCTACGGTGTTCTCTAAGATAGACCTGAGATCAAGCTATCATCAGGTGAGAATTAAAGAAGAAGACATTTTTAAGACAGCTTTCAGAACTAGATATGGACATTATGAGTTTTTCGTAATTCCCTTTGGGATTACTAACGCCCCAGCCGTCTTTATGTGTCTAATGAACAACATAATGCATAAATACTTAGACAAGTTTGTTGTTGTATTCATAGATGACATCTTGATCTACTCTAAAAATGAAGAAGAACATAAGGAGCATTTACGAATAGTCTTACAAGAACTGCGAGAGCAACATCTCTATGCGAAGTTCAGTAAGTGTGATTTCTTCAAGGATGAAATCTAGTACTTAGGTCACATGGTGACTAAGTAAGGGATTTCAGTTGATCCTGAAAAGATCAGGGCAATTGAAGATTGGCCAGTACCTAAAGACGTAACAGATGTTAGGTCTTTTATGGGGATCACCGGTTATTACCGGAGATTTATAGAAGTTTTTCCTAAGATAGCCAACCCAATCACTTCCTTGCAAAAGAAAGGAAAGAAGTTCGATTGGAACATAGAATGCGAAGAAAGCTTTAAGAAACTAAAAAACTTTATTAACAACTGCACCAATTTTAAGAATAGCGGATCCCAATAAGGATTTCGTGGTTTGCACAGATGCTTGTAATGACGGTATAGGCGGAGTACTGACTCAGGATGGGCATGTTATTTCCTATGAGTCCAGGAAGCTAAAGATCCATCAAAAGAATTATGCCACTTATGATTTAGAGCTGGCTGCGGTGATTCATGCCTTGAAAATGTGGCGACACCACTTAATAGGCAGAAAATTTACTCTAATGACTGATAACAAGGGTTTAAAATACCTTCTAGATCATCCTAACTTAAATGCAAGGCAAGCCAGATGGATAGCCTTCCTAAGTGAATACGATTTCGAAATTCAACATATTAAAGGGAAAGAAAATAAAGTAGCTGATGCTTTGAGAAGAAATGCAAAATTGAATTTCACAATAGCAATCAGTACTTATAATTCTGATTTAAATGAACAGCTAACTGAAAGTATAAAATTGGATGAAATTTATCGAAAGTTACAAGCTACAGTTAAGGAAGAACCCATAGAAAGTTTAACTAAGGGTTATAGTTTAAATACTGATGGATTTTTACTCTTTAAGGACAGATTGTATGTGCCAAATGTGTCTAAAATTAAATTGCTGATTCTGGATGAAGTGCATAAAACCCCTTATTCAGGGCATCCAGGCTACCAGAAAACTGTCACCATGTTAAGAAAAGATTATTTCTAGCCTAACATGAAATCTGAAGTAGCTGAGTATATAGCTAGATGTTTGGACTGTCAACAAGTAAAGACAGAACATTAACATCCAGCTGGGTTATTGCATCCCTTGCCTATTCCCAGTTGGAAGTGGGAAATAATCAGCTTAGATTTCATTACGGGATTACCCAGAAATCAAAATCAGAATGATTCAATTATGGTGGTGGTGGATAAATTAAGTAAAGCAGCACATTTTATTCCTGTTAAAACCACTTTTAAGGATGCAAATATAGCAGACATTTTATTAAAACAGATTTTTCTGCTACATGGTGTACCGAATGTTATTATTTCATACAGGGATCCTAAATTTACAGGGAATTTCTGGAAATCCTTGTACAAAGGATTAAACACCACTCTGAATTTCAGCACCTCTTTCCATCCTCAGACGGACGAACAGACTGAAAGAGTTAATCAAGTGTTGGAAGATCTGTTGAGAAAGTATGTTAAGGATCAGCCTGGTAAGTGGGAGGATTATTTGCATTTAGCAGAATTTGCATACAATAACAGTTATCAATCTTCAACTAAGTTCAGCCCTTTTGAAATTCTGTATGGGCGAAAGTGTAACACTCCAATCTCCTGGAATAATCCAGTAGATAGATTAGTATTGGGACCCGAATTATTAAAAGAAATGGAACAGATTGTAAAACAGGTGCAGGAAAACTTGAAGGTTGCCCAAGATCGGCAAAAGAGTCAAGCAGATCTGAAAAGAACTCCTAAAGAGTTCCAGGTCGATGAGCATGTGTTTATAAAGGTAAGACCAAAGAAGAGCTCCCTAAGGTTGGGGAGTTGTGAAAAATTAGCACCACGTTATTGTGGTCCATTTGAAATTTTATCTAGAGTTGGTCAAGTTGCTTATCAGTTAGCGTTTCCACCTAATTTAAAAGTGCACAATGTTTTTCATATTTCTATTCTGAAAAAGTATGTACATGATGCTACTCATGTGATTGACTGGAACGTTGTACAGGTAGAACCCGAAGGGGAAGTTCTGGTGGAACCAGATTGTATCCTCGGGAGGAGGGAGATTACTCTCCGGAACTGCACAATTGGACAGCTGAAGGTGCAATGGAAGCACCTTAGTCCTGAAGAAGCTACTTGGGAACTGGAAAGCAAGATGTGGGAAGCATACTCGAATCTGTTCCAAGAGGTTCATAAGGAAGAAGAATAAGTAACATCGAGGACAATGTTACATTTTAAGGGGGTGTGTATGTCACATACCCCAATTTTGTAAAATTATGTAATTTGTTTTATTTATTTCTGAGACATTATGTTAAACTTAATCCTAAGTAAGGATTGATGACTCAACAGAGTCAACAGTTATGGAGTGTAATTCAGAATATTTTATTAATAATAAATAAATTGTGCAGACAACAGCATGGGAGAGCTGTTAAAAAGAGGTTACTAGTCAAACTGGTGGATGGAACTAGGTGGCAGGCAAAAGACAAGTGGCAGCATCCTCAAACACTTCCTAAGTTGCAGGTGGAAACTTCCCTATATTTGGGGTCATGATTCCCCAAGAAAGTGGAATGTGAGCAGGTGGCTCATTAAATGACAGTCAACCCAACTAAGACCTAGGCAATCTTTAAAATTACTCAATGAGGAGAGATAAGGCTGCTCATTTTTTATTCGAGGAAGAATTCATTTAGGTGAATGTGATTCAGGAATTTCATTGAGGAAAGAGGGAAAACAGTAAGGAAGTGTTGTGAGTGATTGCTGCAGTAACTTGATTCTTATTACAGCCATTTGGGCTGAGAGAACAGACTGATAGTTCTGAGTTAATACTGAGTTGAAGACTGGTATTTGATTTGCTGCACCTAGTTCCAGCCAGGGATACCAGAGCAAGCTCGGGGGTCCTGAGGAGACGCTGTTTGAGCGCTCTCTAGGAGTTGGTAGGGAGGAATGGCCTCCTATTGCTGTTGTTGTCCACAGTTCAACAGGTTCTGCTGTTTACTTCTTTATGTTAGTGATTATGAATGGATGTATGCATGTTTATCAGTTTATTTAAGTTAGTATCTCAGAGTATCATAAGTTAAATCTGTTAGTAGTACTGTATTTTTCCATGTTTGGTGTCACCAAACCGTACTCTAGCACAGTAGCTCAGTCTCAGAAGTAATACTCTTCTGAACTGAGTTCCCTAGTTAGTTAATTTCATTAATCACTACTGCCTTATTGTTTATAATTTTACTGCATCCTGTGATTTATGTATCAGTTACTGATCAGTATAGAATGCAGAACTTAATCTCAAGTTTATATTATTTACTTTAAAAATTTCTTCTCTTGTTTTCAAATAATTTCTTACTCAGAAAGTAACTCAAAGTAAGAACTAGATAAAGCTTTAAAAGCTTAGAAAACTGTTTTACATTATCTTATACGACTAAGGAGTAGGACTGTATAAACACGAGTTTTATATTTATAAACTAAAGCAAAGATTAAATGTTTAGAAATATCTGAGTTTATACCCAGTTTTTATAGTTTAATAATAAACCATGCATTGGTTATGTCACCGCTCTAATAATTATAAAAAAAAATATAGATGTAATATCAGTATCACATTACTAATAATGTACTACAGTATATTAATTTTACTCAAATATATATTATATTAATTCAAATACAAACTTAGATTTAATATATACAATGTATAATTAAATTAGTTTATACATAAACTAATAATACTTTATGTATTATGTAGATGTTTTTATTTAAACACTTAAAAACAATAGTAAAATACAACAATAAAAAAACAGGTTGTGTAAATTGAAAAGTATGCATTTAAACTTGCTATTAAATAGAGGTTAATGTAGAAACTAGAACAGATAACCTAAGATTTTATTTTGTTTAAAAGAAGATGAAAATAATATTAACAAATCATAACTGTGGTATGGGTATAACCCTGCATATTATTTAAAAATAGTAACACAGAATTTTAACTCTACAGTAACCTCATTAACAAGTTTATAAACAGCTTAATGATTATGTTCCTCTTTTAAAAGGAAAGCAAGTTGTTGTCTTAAATAACATAAAGGATAAACAAAGAACTGATGTAACGATCAAGTAGCGAGCTTATTTTTCTTCAAAACTTTTATCTTATTCAAGAACCAACATAGTTTATGATTTTACAAACTGAACTAAAACTAAATTATGGATTTAGGGTTAAACCCTATAAAAATCTATTTTATTTATAAACAAAGAAGTAAATGATAAGTTTACTTCTAGCCATAATCATAAGATTTAAAAGTTTAACTTGGGTTTTTACTAAAATTTAAACCAGAAAAGAATTTAAGAAGGAACGACAGAAGCTAGTTACAGGTTAAATATCCGGAAATAATTATCAAAATTTATGCAAAGTACACAGTAATATCAACTGTCAATAAATACTGTCATCGAGTTATAACCACATTAAATCATTACAATGGCTTACAGCCTTTCCAACATGTTTTAAAAATAGTAAAAACAAAAAGAAGCTACAGCCGGTTCGGCCTTACATTAAACCAAGATAATTACAAACAGGGTATCGTATTTATAGCTAAAGCCGTAAGGCTTTACCTACAAGCCGGAGTATAAACCCTAGTGCTTGTTCTTTTTAAAATAAAACAAAAACAAACTAAAAACCCTGAAGGTCGAATAGAGCCAAATGACGAAACCATCATTTTTATCTTGCAAGGACTCGCATAAGGTAAACCATCCATAAAAAGACCAGGGCTTACCAATGGCCGTGGTGCTGTAGCTCTCAAGAAATTGACAGGCCGAGAGAAGTGGCATGTATACCTACAAAATTACGATACGGCCGAGTGTTAGCCATTATTTCTTAATGTAAAAGATATTTAGAAAACTGCAACTAACTATATAAATCTTTTAAAAATGAACGATTACTTAAGTTACCTGGTTAGAGTCGTAAAACCCTCGTTGTGGTCGGCACGTTTAGTCCAAGTAAGGAACCTGCTTTGTATTGGCAACAAGCTTGATGATATATCGCCCAACTATATTCAACATTCGGAAACCCAGCAAATCAAGGAAGAAGGTAACCCTTCAACCACAACGTTTCCTCCAGCAACTAATGCACAGTCAATAGGGAGTGGGAGCCATGCAAGGAGAAAGAGACAAACGCACTCATTTGAGCAGAGAAGAGTAACAACCGTAACCCAATCGAACCAAGCCCTAGCAATGGCGGTTTCTACAGAGGTAAGCCACGAGCTACAACACCACAGTTTCCTTCAAAGTGATAGTAGAGCCGTGGATGAACTGAAGCAACAGGAATTTCAAGAGTAGCTTGAAATCATCATTACTAGGTCAACCAAGGTTTGCAGAGCAGCGGCCAAAGGCCCGGGAACGAAGGAGGAATGCCAAAGTTTAGGGTTAGTCAAATTTATAAGGCGCCAATACATGGTTGTGGCATGACCACGTCAGTGCAATAATAATTTGCATGGGAGTAGGTCGATGTCTATAGTCCACGTTGATCATTGTATTTTCCTCTTCGTTTTAAAACATTCTCGTATGGAAACCATAATAGTTGTTAACCTTTGCTTTGACCTGCATTTAAAATTATATCAAGAACATTATAATCAATGCATGGTATGTTATATCAATGCTATGTTATGTATTGTAACCCTTGAGTTTTTCTATGGATTTTAACCTATGTATTTATACCTCGAATAACATTGGTGTTAAACAATATGGTATGTTTACCTTGTTTATTTCCATACTATGCCTTATAAGATTATAGGCTATGGTTTTCAAGAAATCAAACTATCCATCAAGGTTAAGACTTGAAAAATAACATGAGGATACAAGGTTTACACATAGAAGGATTAGAATATATTTATTTAAGGATATAATAACTTGAGCAAATTGTTAAGTTATAAACTACGCCTTAAGCTCATTACTGTGTGGTTTTATACCCTAGTCCCAAGTAAGGCTAGGTAAATTTATTTACAAATTTACTACATAGTGCTAGATGTTATAGATTTGTTTAGATGGTAGGAAACTTGTTATTTTTCCTCCATTAAGTGAGTTTAAGAAATGACTTAAACCTATAGTTTTAAAGCTTATGTTTTATTAAATTGGAGAAGCTTACTCTATACCTTAATCATATAATTTCCTTACTAATAACAAAACTTACTGGTTTAGATTATTTATGACAACCATTAGGTTAGCGTTGTCATTCTTCCTTAAATATTTCCAAGATATGGAAAGTAAAAGTATAACTAAGAAGTTTATATAAATTTCTATCACCATCTTCTCTAATGGTATATTCTGAAGAACTTATAATAAGTTTAGAGTATGGCCATCTAGGACAACGCTAGAGGTGTATTTAGTTTTATCCCTTTATTTGTCTTTGGAGAAAAAGGTAATATCTTTTCTTTCAAACTCTAAAAAGTAACAGAAGATTTATACCAGAAGGTACATCTGATCTTTACCAGTCAAAGCAATTCTGAGTTAGAATTTTGGCATGATACAAGTAACATCATGTAAATAGGAGTAGGCCTATTATGGTAATTCAATATTACTTACTGTGATAGATAAGAAACATTATCTACTTTACTTTTGCATCATGGGAATTTATAAATGAACCATTACTCTAGAGAAAAATCGTAAAGAGAGTAATAGGAAAAGCTTTACCTTTAAAGGAACGATAACCTAGCTAGTATGCATTAAATTTTTTACTGAATGTTTTGGTACAGCAAATTGAGAATTATTTCTTCAAAAATTGTTAGCAGTAATCTCGAACATTACCTGCCATCTGTAAGAACAGAAGGATCTTTATGCATTAGCGTAATGCTAAGTAAGCCCCATCTTTTCACGACAAATTCACCTTATGTCACAAGCAGAAAAACTTTCAGTAATGGAAAAGAAAATATTTATTAAAAGTGAATATAAACAAAAGGGACATTCATTTACAATATCAGTAGCATTATCTAATTAAAAATTTAATAACTACATTAATGTGATTTTTATGCTAATTATCGAAGTTTTAAATTTTTCAAAATTTTGGGGTTTTGACATCATCCACGTCCTCCACCCTTATCCTTTGCACTCCTCCTCGTCCTCCACCCATCTCCCTTCTACTCCACCTCATCTCATCCTACACCACTCTCCCTTGCACTCCTCCTCTTCCTCCACCCCTCTCCCTTCCACACCTCCTCCTCTTTTTCCATGCCTCTCCTCCTCCTCCACCTCCTCCTCTCTCCAAATTCCTCCCTCCTCCCTCTCTCCTCCACCCTCTCTCCTCCTCTTGTCTCCTACACCATACCTCCACCTCCACCTCCTCCTCTCTCTCATTCCCTCCCTCCTCTTCTCTCTCTCCCTCGCTCATCCTCCTCCTCCCACTCCCTCCATTTTATCCCCTCTCATCTCCACCCTCCCTCTTCGTCATCCTCTTCCTCTATTCCTCACCTTCCCTCCTCTTCTCTCCCTCCTCCATCCATCCTACTCTCTCCCTCCCACCTTCTCATTCCCTCCTCCTCCCTCTCCTACTCCTTCCTTCCTCTTATTATCCCACCCCTCTCCCTTTCACCCCTCTTCCTCCACCCATATCCCTTCCACTCTACCTCATCCTTGTCCTCCACCCCTCTCTCTTGCACTCCTCCTTGTCCTCCACCCATATCCCTTGCACTCCTCCTCTTCCTCCACCCCTCTCTCTTTCTCCTCCTCCTCCTCCTCCCTCTCTCTCCACTCTGCCTCCTCCTCCTCCTTGTCCTCCTCCTCCCCATCCTCCTCTCTCCAAATCCCTCCCTCCTCCCTCTCTACTCCACCCTCTCTCCTCCTCCTCTCTCCCACACCCTACCTCCACCTCATCCTCCTCCTCTCTCTCATTCCATCCCTCCTCTACTCTCTCTCCATTGATCCAATTCGTCCTCCCACTCCCTTCATTCTCTCCTCTCTCATCTCCACCCTACCTCTTCCTCCTCCTCCTCCTCCTCTCTTCCTCACCCTCCCTCCTATTCTCTCCCTCCTCCCTTCCATCCTCCTCTCCCCCTCCTCCTCCTCTCTCCCATGCCCTCCCTCCACCATACATCCTCCTCCTCCTCTCTCCCATTCCCTCCATTCTCCCCTCTCCCTCCCTCGATCCTCCTCCTCCTCTTCCCTCCCTTCTCCCTCTCTTCTCCATCCTCCCTTCACCTCCTCCTCCTCCCTCCTC